>JAFLJL010003475.1:21612-24112 GCA_018398815.1 Conus ventricosus
ACACACACACACACACACACACACACACACACACACACACACACACACACAACACACACACACACACACACGACGCACACTTTGACAATTCTCTAGTCTTAAACATTGTCTCTGTGTACTTTCCAAAAGGAGTCATTGATAGCAATTCAGACTGGCTACATAATATTAACTTAACAACACTCCCCCCGTCAAGAAAGTCAGTAGTTGTGCTATAAGTCTAGCGACTGAAATGATAAACTGATCGTCTTTGTGATATATATTTGCCTGGTTGCCATTTTTTTTTCTAGCCTGATTACATCTCATAGTTTACTCAACCCCACCCCCCCTTTTGTGCGTTACACATTACCATCTTATTCCTCTTCTATGGCCTTGCCTTTTGTAAAAGTGTTCTCTATTGCGTTACTGTTCACTGATTAGTTCATTGTTGGAGAATTGTCTTTTTTTTTCTTTCATTTGAATAATCTTCATTTTATAATTGTGCCTCCCTGAATGTCCATTGTAAAATTTTGATGGCAAACAAGACTGACATTAATATACTACAATGGAACTGCAGGTCGATTAACAAGAATTTGGTAAATCTTCAACAACATCTTGAAGCCAACTCCTACATGGTCCTTATTCTTCAATCACTAAATGTGTCTAAAAAACGACTTGCCACGGCTGGATCGTTTCTTTTACCCGCCTGTGGTACAAGAAACTGGTGACAATGAGAAAGTCTCTGCAGCCATTTATATAAATGACCAGTTTATTTTACCATCCCCTTCAGTCACCTATACCTCCTGGCACCTCAGACTTGTATTCTTGTGCAGCTTCCGTTCACTTTGACAATTCTCTAGTCTTAAACATTGTCTCTGTGTACTTTCCAAAAGGAGTCATTGATAGCAATTCAGACTGGCTACATAAATATAAACTTTCAAAGTAGTAAATGGTTTATTGCAGGGGACTTTAATGAACATGCTCCTTTCTGGGATAGAACTTGCACGAAAGTCAGCTAAAAACCGTTTAGTGGAGTAAATATCAGACTCTCCACTCGTCCTGTTAAATGATGGAAGTATCACGAGACTGCCTGATATCCCTAGTCACAGATCATCTGCAATTGACTTGTCTTTAATACTCCCCATCAATGGTCCCGAGCTGTACATGGCAAACTTATGATAACACTTTAGGAGTGATCATATTCCCATAGTTATTTCTCTGAGAGGATTTGTAGTGAGCCAAGATCACAGTAAGGATAAAATCCCAAAGTTGATTACAAGCGAGCTGACTGGGCCAAATTTCAATCTGTGCTATCTTCATATGATGTCAATTCTTTTGATAAATCTGACATAGAATCTATGTACAGTCATTTTACTATCTCACTACTGCATGCAGCTGTGGTGAGGCAATTCCGATTCTTAGTCAATCAAAATCTCCCAAACACACGGGTAAAGTGTGGTGGACAGAATCTTGCAGAAACGCTGTTGATAAAAATAAAAGCACGTTTAAACTGTACGCAAAAGTAAAAAAAGGTTTAAAGGGAGCATACCAGTTAGAACTGCCAAGAATCAAAGGAATAAAGTATTGAAAATGCTAAAACGCGATGTACTGGTCATCATTTTGTTTTAATGAAATAAGTGAACAATAAAGATATCAATAAAATTTGGAAAAAGAGATCCATGAAATGAAAAACGGAATCCATTTACCTGCATATCCAATCATAATAGGTGCTGAAAAATTTCCTTCGGCATACCAAAAAGCAGAATCATTTGTTGACATGTTTTCCGAAAACAGCTCCTTCTGTAGTTTATCAGACACATGCAGAGCTATGAGGGAAAACCAATCTAACAAAGAAATGTACGTGATCCTGACGAAAATAATGATCATATATCAAATGCTGATATTACTTCTCAGGAATTACACTCTGCTATTTCTTCATTGTCTTATAAGAAAACGTCTGTTGGTTTAGATGCCATTTCTAATGAAATGTTAAAACATATACCACAAAATATTGTTTTATTTCTACATGAAATTATTAATAAATGTTGGATTGAAGGGAAACATACCTTCCATATGGAGAGACTCAATTATTGTTCCCATTTTAAAGAATGGAAAATCAATGACAAACACAAATAGCTATCGACATATAGCTCTTACATCTCATGTTCTGTAAACTAATGGAGATAATTGTTCTAAACAGATTGACATACTATTGTGAAAAAAACTGGCATTATCCCCGCAAACCCAGGCCGGTTTTAGAAAGGGCAGGTCTACTATTGATCATCTTGTAAAGCTCACTACGCAAATTAAACACCAGTTTGCTAGAAGACAAAACGTTCTCGCCACATTTTTCGATATCAACAAGACATTTGATCAAGTTTGGCATGATAGGCTTTTATATAAATTAAAAACTATAGGTCTCTCTGGTCATATTTATAAATTTGTTAAAACATTCCTGACCAACAAGAAGTATTCAGACAAGAATAGGTCATACTTATTCATCCAAAAGATTACTAGATATGGG
>JAFLJL010003475.1:39112-44112 GCA_018398815.1 Conus ventricosus
AAAAAGAAACATACATAGGGATAACTGAAAACACTTTCAAAACCAGATACGCAAACCATAAACAGTCATTCAAAAATGAAAAATACAAAAATCAAACAGAACTGAGTAAATACATTTGGAAACTCAAAGATAAAAATATAGACTACAGCATATCATGGAAAATCATAAAAAGAGCAACACCATACAACAATATTTCCAAAAAATGCAACCTATGTTCCACAGAAAAATGGTTAATATTATGCAAACCATACTTAGCAACTCTGAACACAAAAGTAGAAATAGTGAATAATTGCAGGCACAAGTGGAAATCTTTGCTAGCACATTCCACCTGAACAGGCCTACCAACCCCCCCCCCCCCCCCACACACACACACAGGCCCCAAGTGCAGCAAACGAAACCCGCGCACACAGAGACAAGATCAGGTCCCGCACGCCATAAAAGACCGTTGGCGTGCCACAAAAAAGTCATCCTGAGGAGAGAGACATATCTTGAAACAAGCTTGTAGATGAATTTTAGCACTTCATTTTAATAATATTTTAAACAATATATATATATATATATATATATATATATATATATATATATATATATATATATATATATGTGTGTGTGTGTGTGTGTGTGTGTGTGTGTGTGTGTGTGGTGTGTGTGTGTGTGTGTGTGAAACAGAAATTCCATGGAACGTTTTCTCGAGACGGAAAAAAGCGATATAGGGCAGAATACCTACGGAAAGTCTACAAGGATGATAGGTACAGAATGTGAATTTTAAGGAGTGTCTACGACTTGAGTGCGAAGCGACTCGAAGATTCAACAAAGGTCGTACAGCAGAGCAAGCGGCATTTCTGATCTCCATCAACAACACCATTTTGAATCTGACGATCAATAACATACTCGCAGACCGAAACTATGGAATCGATCTTTTTTTTTCCTCTCAGAAACAAGCACTTAGTTGTGAGAGACCCAGACATCTGCTTCATTTCTGGCACTTAACGTCCTGTTCCTCCTGCGTCTACTGATGTCTTGTGGTGCTAAACAAACACAGACGATACAGAAACGCCTGTGGATTTTGGAGTCGTCTGTACCAACATTATCTTAAAGCAAAAGTACATGGGACATTTGGAACTGGAAGACCAAACAGAGGAGTGGTAAAAAAAAATCTTGATCAGCAGTTTTAGGCAAGCACCTATCAAAGCTGAACGGAATGACATGGATCGTCTGAATGATGAAATGGATCGTCTGAATGATGAAATGGATCGTCTGAATGAAGAAATGGATCGTCTGAATGATCAAATGGATCGTCTGAATGATGAAGTGGATCGTCTAAATGATGAAGTGGATCGTCTGAATGATGACATGGATCGTCTGAATGATGAAATGGATCGTCTGAATGATGACATGGATCGTCTGAATGATGAAATGGATCGTCTGAATGGATCGTCTGAATGATGAAGTGGATCGTCTGAATGATGACATGGATCGTCTGAATGATGAAGTCGATCGTCTGAATGATGACATGGATCGTCTGAATGATGAAGTGGATCGTCTGAATGATGAAATGGATCGTCTGAATGATGACATGGATCGTCTGAATGATGAAATGGATCGTCTGAATGATGAAGTGGATCGTCTGAATGATGAAATGGGGGGCCTGAATGATGAAGTGGATCGTCTGAATGACGAAATGGATCGTCTGAATGATGAAATGGATCGTCTGAATGATGAAATGGATCGGCTGAATGATGTAATAGATCGTCTGAATGATGAAATGGATCGTCTGAATGATGAAGTGGATCGTCTGAATGATGAAGTGGATCGTTTGAATGATGAAATGGATCGTCTGAATGATGAAGTGGGTCGTCTGAATGATGAAGTGGATCGTCTGAATGATGAAATGGATCGGCTGAATGATGAAATGGATCGTCTGAATGATGACATGGATCGTCTGAATGATCTTCGGTCAATCAATACCAAGCGGAACAGCGACCCAGCAAAGGATGTGAGGGTTAAAACGAGTTATTCCTACTCCTGCTGCTCACCACATGTTTCATTTAGAAATGTACATTACGAAAAGAACTTGCCATCAGTTCAAATTGCGATTGTGTTTTTGAAAGCAACATATGAAACAAAAGAAAAGTATTCTGCTCGTCTTAACTTGTCCCACGGGAATCTTATCGCGCAATGGCTTCTATGCTTGCCTATATTGGAGTTAAACATCACTTGGTTTACAGCGTACAGAACTATGGCAACGGCCAGCTGGTTTTTGTACGTTTGTTTGGTTTTGTTATTTGTTTAATGACGTTATTGCTGTAGGAGCAGGCAATATAAATGATATATCTTCGAGAGGGATTAAGCTAGTTTTCTCATGCAGCTAGTAAAGGGTTATCACATCTATCATATATTTTCTTAATTTTATGTTCCCAGTTTCTTCATCTTCAACCTCCACCCCCGCCCCCCAACTTTTTTTTCTTCAAGTCTTTGCCACGTCATTACTATTATGACGGAATAATTGTTAGCCTGCGCTTGTTTTCCCCCACTACTTGATTGTTCAGCATTATCTTTATGTTTGTTTTTATTCTTTCCAAACCTCTGGGTCGTTTCTTTCTTGTAAACCTTAAGATTCTTTTTTGTCTTCAGAAGTTATTGGGTTTTTTTTTTGCTCATATTATGTCTGTGATCTAATGTACAAATATTTGAGAATTTTGCTTAATGCTTTTATATACCCTTAATCGCCTGCGGCTGAGAGACACATTGCGGAGGGCGGAGAACAGAGAGGAATGGAGAAGGATGGTTGTCACTGCTTCAGGGGTGCCCCTACGGACCGACGTCTAAGGGACCAAGTCAAGTCAAGTCAAGTCAATCGAACGTGTATCTGCTTTGTATTTCTTATCTCTGTTTTACGTTGCTTACATTTGGAAATATAAGCATGATTTGTAAGGGGTAAAACGAAGAATGTTAAAACGAGGTTCAGCCCGGCTCAATCGGCCGTGACCGAACGCGGCGCGCGTCACGTGAAACCAAAGTGCGCTACGTTTCCAGACAATGTTGGACTGTATTGCTCTCTGGTGGTTCCGAGCTAACTGTGTGGACACAAGAGACAGGCATCAGCAGCAGACAGTGTTGGACTGTATTGCTCTCTGGTGGTTCCGAGCTGACTGTGTGGACACAAGAGACAGGCATCAGCAGCAGACAGTGTTGGACTGTATTGCTCTCTGGTGGTTCCGAGCTAACTGTGTGGACACAAGAGACAGGCATCAGCAGCAGACCGCCCGAGGACAAATTCCAGACGTCAACCAACTGCTGTGACGAAGTGGTCAGCGTCCCGGACTGCCAACTGGCAGGGTGTAGGTTCGATTCCCTTCAGAGCCATATTTTTTTGTGAGATGTTTCTGCCTCGACTGGCTCTCACCTAGAGATTGATTTGTTATGGATCCAGCTGGGGAAGACTGGGACCACACAGTCGGACTGAATCTACTTCTTGGATGCGTCTTTGAGAGTGTAGCTCAGATTTCCTAACCCACACTGCAGGTGTGTGTATCTCTCGGGCCTGGTTGACGCCGGGATGTGTTATGAACGTCAGCTTAGAGTGCAGTCTAAAGCCAAAAATGGCTATAAATAACATATCTTTGTTTATCATCCTTCTCCTAACCGATCGGCATAAACAAAGAAGCAAAGAAACAAACAACATTCTCCCGACAAATGAATTATAAAAAAAAAGAGCCTGGAATTTCCTTTCAATTTGAATACAGCTTTAAAAAAAAAAAAAAGAAAGAAAGTAACACAGCATCCCTCCCTTCCTCTCACCCACCCCTTCTTCATCCGCTTTCCCCTTCTCTACTACATTCTGACACCCCCCTCCCCCCCCCCCCCACCAACCCTCCCGCCTTCCCCTTTCCCATGGCTCCTCATCCTCCTTTCCTCCACCTTCCCAGAGGTGACTCTGTAAGACCTCGCTGCTGCTTTTTGAAAATTTTATTCAATTTTTTTATCTTTTTATTTTTAATCATTTCTATTTTTTTTCTTGTTTAAAAAAAATCTTCATTACTATTATTATTAGTTTTTTTTTATTTTTTTTAAAATTTTGTATTTATATATTTTTTGCTTCATTTTGCAATTGATGTCCCGGCATACGAAACAGCAGGAATCCAGAATTTTCGATGGTGAGATGTTTCTCTGATGGAGGTCGCTCGATTGACTTCCGCCCTTGAACCTGCCCAGGCCTGCCACACTCCTCAGAGAGCCACGTCAAGGAATGGCCAGAAAGACGTCCACAACGCTTGGGATCCCCCTTTACCATGCCCCGCATCTAACGAAGCGACAGTTGCTGGGCTTTCAACGGGTCATGTCTGGTGGAGAAACATCCCCTGCAAGCCTTGGACAGGTGGGGGGGGGGGGGGGGGGTGTGAGGGGGTGAGGGGGAAGGGAGGATTGGGGGTGGGGGTGGGGTAATATGTGGACGCGGGGAGGATGGGGATGAGTGGGGAAGGGGGGCAATTTGATTGGAGAGTTCCCCGTCCCCCTCCACCCCCTCTCCTTCCCTATGTCAGCACATAGAGATGCCACTTTCTCTCATACAGCCCACCCTCCGCCCTCCGTCTCTCTGTCCGTCTGTCTGTCTCTGTCTCTCTCTCTTTTCCCCTCCTACACCTCGTCCATTTCTACACCACCTCCTTCTCCACTTCTTCTTCTTCTTCTTTTTCTTCTTTGTCTTCTTCTTCTTCCTCTTCTCTCTGTCTGTCTGTCTGTCTGTCTGTCTGTCTGTCTGTCTGTCTGTCTCTCTCTCTCTCTCTCTCTCTCTCTCTCTCTCTCTCTCTCTCTCACACACACACACCTACAAAGACACGCGTGAAACACACACACACACACACACACACACACACACACACACACACACACACACACACACACACACACACACACACGCACACACACACACACACGTACACACACACACACACACGTACACACACATACACACACACACACACACACACACACACACA
>JAFLJL010003475.1:49112-64112 GCA_018398815.1 Conus ventricosus
CACACACACACACCACACACACACACACACACACACACACACACACACACACACACACTCACACACACACCACAACACACACACACACACACACACACACCACACACACACACACACACACTCACTCAACACACAGACATATGCGCGCGCATTCAACACACACACACACCACACCACACACACACACACACACACACACAACACACACACACACACACACACACACATCTTACTATGTGTTGATTCAAATCAGTTTCACAAACGCTCAAGCAAAATAGCTGCAACAGTCGTAACGATATTGTCTTTGAATTAAGTATTTAATTCATCGTGTTGCTATAAAAGGTATTGGTATTGACTTTTGCTGGGTGCCATCCCATTCTGGGCTCTTTTGGAATGAGGATGCTGATAGAGCTGCTAAACGAGGAGCTTTCAATAACTCTGACACAGTTTCAAATGAGAAACTGGCATTATCAACAGATGAAAATGTACTCCTTGTTGGAAAAATCCACGTGTACTAGTCCATCTGCTTCTAGATCTAAAGACTTGACATATAGTAGACCTATAATTAGTTTACTGTGCAAAATACGATTAAACTCGTGGAAAGCTAAGTACGCAAAAGTTAATTGTATTTGCAATCTTAAACTAACAATTCATCACTTACTATTAGAATGCCCAATTTTGCTTGCTGGATACCGATTGAATAATATGGAGTTTTTTCTGAAGTATGACAACATAAGGGACATTTTGAATGATGAAGAAACTGACATTATTTTGATTGCAAAAGTTATTCAATCCACAACCTATTGGAAGATTACTGTGAAGTTTTATTTCACTTGTTCTTATTTTTGAAGGGGGAGGGTAACTTTTGCATGGTGTCTAAAATCACTATCCTTGTGAACAGACATTAAACTAAATATTCATTTTACACTCACAACACACACACACACACACACACCACACACACACACACACACAACACACACACACACACACACACAACACATACGCGCGCATCACACAAACACACACACACACACACACAACACACACACACACACACACACACACACACACACACACACACACACACACGCACGCACGCACGCACGCACGCACCCCACACACACACACACACGCACACGCACACACACGCACACGCACACGACACACACAACACACACGCACCACACACACACACACACACATACACATCCACATACACACACAACCGAACGAGTTGCCTCATGAGCAGACTGGATTTCTTGTTCTGACCACAGAAAAAAAAAACAAACGAAAAAAAAACATCAACAACAAAAAAACGAAAATGATGAAAAAAAAGAATAGTCAGTGGTGGAAACTGACGACAAACCACACAGGCAGGCTCGTCACTATGACAACCACTCCGCAAAATGATCCGTCAGAAACATAAAGAACACTTTTTTGTTTGGACCTGAAAGTAATATGCCCTCTCCCCCATCCCCCCTACTCCTCCCTATCCCCTCCCTTCCCCCGTAAACGAGTGGGCAAAAAAAAAAAAAAAAAAAGACAGAGAACAAAACGTACACTGCAACCTAAAACATCCCCCGCATCGATATCATCTACGAAAGAGACAAGGGAGAAAAACGAAAAAAAAAAACCAAAACACTAAACAGATGGTGTTATGGTGTCCTCAAGCTAATATGGAGACCATTTCTCAAAACAATTCTTTGTAAATCCACAACGACAAAAAAAAAAAAAGCAACAAAAAAAAAAACAAAAAAACGACAAGGACGAACAAGTTACAAGACAAAACACGACGCGTTTCGACCTCTCAGGTCTTCTTCAGACAGAAGAAACAATGTTCAGGACAATGGAAACACAAGAACGAGCGATCCGTTATCTTCTCACATATCTTCACAAGATGAGTCTAAGAGGTCGAACGCGTCGTGCTTTGTCTTGTAACTTGTTCGACCTTGTTTTAAGCGGATTCACTAGAATTAGTTACTAAGGCTAGGGACATAACAATAAGATTTCTGTCACAAAGACTTGCATACGTACGATGAAATATACTCGGGGTGTTAAGAATTTTGTACACACACACACACACACACACACACACACCAACACCCAAAACACACAACACACAAAAAACACACCAAACACACACACCCCCACACCACCACACACACCGCACGCCCCGCACGCACGCACGCACGCACAAAACACACACACACCCACCACACCCCAAAACCACAAAATGATAAAAATGGCAAAAAATAAAGTTACGCACTAAAGGGTTTCTGACCAGCGCTTTGAGCTAATGCAAAGGTTCAGGCATAAAACAAATCGTGGGCATGACCCCTCTTCCTTCAAAGTTCCCCCTCTCAGTCATTAATTTCTTTCCCCTTTTCGTTTTCCAAATCATGGCAGTTAAAGTCAAAACTTGCGGATGGGGGTGTAGAGTATTATGGACTAGTCCCCCTGGCAGTGGAGGGCCCCCCTTGTTTGAACTGAAATTAAAAAATTTTGACGTTTACCGCCGTACATCGCCCCTTCCCCACCCCCAACCCCCCAAAAACCCCCCCCCCCATCCTCATGCCAAACACCACACACACACCCCCACAACACACACACACACACAACACCCCACAAACACACCCCTTAAACACACACCACCATTTTTGTTCTGCCCGCAGCCGGGAATCGGCAGTCCCGGGGAAATGTTTAAGAAATTAGGTACCTACCCCCCAAAACCCAAAACCCCCCCCCCCCCAAAAAAAAAAAAAAAAAAAAAAAAAAAAAAAAAAACCCAAAACAAAAAAAAACAAACAAAAACCCCCGGGAGTCACAAGGGACAAAACCCATTGCGCGTTTCGACCTTGGGGTTTTTTTCAGGCAAAAAGAAACAAAACTAAAACCCAACGAAAAAAAAACTCAAACCATCACTTCTCTCACGAATTGGAAAATTTGTGTTGTTTTGTGGTGTGTGGTGTGTTGTGGGTGGGGTGTGTTGGGGTTTTGTGTGTGTTGTGTGAGGGGTGTGTTTTGGGTTTGTGGTGTGTTTTGTGTGTGTGTGGTGTGTGTGTGTGTGTGTTTTGTGTGCGACCCAGCGCGCGCGCGGGGCGGGGTGTGGTGTGTTGTGTGTGTGTGTTTTGTGGCCTTTAGTGTGGGTGTGGGGTGTTGGTGGTGTGGGGGGGGGTGTAAAGGAAGAGATGGAGGGAAAAGGGGGCGAGAGATAGAGAGGAGAGGGGAGAGAAGGGGGAAGAAAAAAGAGCGAGGAGACCCAAGCCCGAACTGTGCTTGTGCTTTTAAAGTTATTGTGTGTGGGGTGTTGTGTTTGGGGTGTTGGTGTTGTGTGGGTGTATTGGGGGCGTGCGCGAGGCCCGCGCGCGCCCCCGGTGTGTTGTGTTGTGTTTGGTTTTTTGTGTTTGTGTGGTGTGTGTGTGTGGTGTTTGTTGTTTTGTGGTGTGTGTGTTGTGTGTGTGCGTGGTGGGGGTGTGTTTTGTTGTGTGTGTGTGGGTGGGGTGTGTGTGTGTGTCGCGCGCGTGTGTGTGTGGTTTTTGGGTGTGTGTGTTGGGGTGTGTGTGGTGGGGAGAGAGAGAGAGATTTGAGGAAGGGGAGAGAGAGAGAGGAGGGGAAGGGAGCAACGCGCTTTCGTGTGCTGTTTGTGTGTGTGTTTTGTTTTGGGGTGTGTTTGGTGTGTTTTGTGTGTGTGCTTTGCGCGAGCCCGCCCGCGCGTGTTTTGTATTTTGTGAAATGTGTGTTTTTTGTGTGTGTGTGGGGGTTTTGTGTGTGTGTTGTGTTGTTTGTGTGTGTGGTGGTGGTGGTGCGTGTTTGGTGTGTGTGTGGGTGGTGTTTGTGTGTGTGTGTGTGTTTTGTTGTGCGCGCGCGCGCGTGTGTGTGTGGGGGGGGGTGGTTGTGTGGGGGGGTGTGTGTGTGTGTGGGGGAGAGAGGAGAAGTGAGGGGAGAGAGGGGAGAGAGAGAGCAAGCCGCGTGCGTTTTGGCGTGTATGTGTTTGGGGTGTGTGTGGGTTGGTGGTTTGTGTGTGTTTTTTGTGTGCGACCCCGCGCGCGCGCGCGCGTGTGTTTTTGGTGGCGTTTTGTGTGTGTGTTGTGTGTGTGTGTGTGTGTGTGTGTGTGTGTTGTGTGTGTGGGTGTGTTGTAGGGTGTTGTGGTGTGTGTGTGTTTTGTGTGTGTGTGTGGGGTTTTGTGTGAGAGAGAGAGAGAGAGAGAGGAGGGAGAGAGAGAGAGAAAAGGAGGGGAGGAGAGAGAGAGCAACGCGCGAAACGTGTGCGTGTCGGTATGTGTGGTTGTGTTGTGTGTGTTGTGGGGTGTGTGTTTTGTGTGTGCGTGCGCAGCCCGGCGACCCGCTCGCGCGCGTGTGTGTGTGTGTGTGTGTGTGTTTTATGTGGTGTGTGTGTGTGTGTGTTGTGTGGGGTTGTGTGTGGGGTGTGTGCTGCGTGCGAGTGTGGTCCGCGAAACGGCGTGTGCCTGCCTGTGTACGCGGTTCGAAAGTAAAATTTGTAAAAGGGGAATGGGAAAGGGGGAGGGAAGGGACAAGTATTTTTTTTTTATTTAAATTTTTTTTTTTTTTTAAATTTCCCCCCCCACCCCCCCCCGGGTCCCCCTCAATTTTGCAAGAAAAGTCCCCGGGGGGAAAAAACTTTAAGGTCGTCGTAAATGAGGCCCCCACTCATCTTTAAAAAACGCCCCCACCGCCGCCGAGTCATTTTAGGGGTTTGGGTTGTTAAAGGGTTTGGCTGGTTTTTTTGTTTTCGGGCAAAGGCAGGGAACCACCTAGTTATGCCCACCACTGCCCCTTTCCCCCACCTTTACCCCCCCCCCCCAACCTCCCACTCACTCCCCTTTCCCTGACGACAATGTTCACCAGTTTTGGGAAAGGTCAGCGAAAGGAGTGTCCCAACCCCGTTTTTGATTTTCTACTTTCCTTAAAAAAAAAACCCCCAACAAGTATGGGTTGTTATATAATCTTGGGGGGGGGGGGGGGGGGGGGGGGTGGGGGGGGGGGGGGGGGGGGGGGGGGGCAACGCTAGTACTTTTTTTTCTTATCGTGACGTATGACACGTCTGTGGGCCCGGGTGGGGCCCCCTTTGTTTCTTTTTCGGTGACGTTTTTACCCCCTGTAGGCCGATGGGGCCCCTTTGTTTCTTATGTGACGTTTTAAAACTGCCCGTACCCGTTTGGGGCCCCCTTTGTTTTTATCGTGACTTTTGGGACACTGTTTTTTGATGGTGAGGCCCTCTTTTTTCTTTCGTGACGTATGACACTGTTTGTAGGGAGGGTGGGGCCCCTCTATTTCTTATCGGACGTTTTGGGCACCTTTGATGCTGGTGGGGGGCCCTTTGTTTTTTATCGTGCCCATTTTGAAACGGGTTTGTATCTGGTGAGGCCCCGGCCCCCCTTTGGGTTTCTTACGGGGACGATGGCACCCCTTTGTATGCTGGTGGGGCCCTTTTTTTCTTATCGTGACTTAAATGGCAACTTTTTGTAGCGGGTGGGGCCCTTTGTTTCTTGTCGTGACTTAAATACACTCTTTGTATGCGGTGAGGCCCTTTGCTTCTTTTCGGGGACTTATATAACCCCTTTTGGGGTATTGGGTTGGGGCCCCTTTGCTTCTTTTCGTGACATATATGACACTCTTTGTTTGCGGGTGGGCCCTTTGATTTTTTTCCCTTTACGTATGACACTGTCTGATGCTGGTGAGGCCCTTTTTTCCCTTTTGGGGACCTTTGGCACTTTTTGTTTCCCGGGGGTGGGCCCTTTGTTTCCCCCCCTTGTAACTAGGGACACTGTCTGAAGCTGGTGACCCTTTGTTTCGTCTCTTTTAACCCATATGACACTGTCGAAATTGCTGGTGAGGCCCTTTTTTGTCCGAACATATGGCCGTTTTTTGGGGCTGGTGGGGGCCCTTTGTTTCGTCTCGTAACAGGGGGCCACGTTTGTATGCTGGTGAGGCCCTTTGTTTCCTCTTGTAACAAATGACACTGTCTGTATGCTGGTGAGGCCCTTTTTTTTCGCTCGTAACATATGGCACTTTTTTGTATGCGGGTTGGGGAAATTTTTTAAAGGGAAGTAACGGGTTTTCAAAAATGTTAAAATCATTTTCCTTTTGTTTGCAAAAAACCTAAAGTTTTTTAAACGTTGGTTGCAGAAACTCACCTCGAAAAAAAATTTTTTTTCGTATCTCACCTCGTTAAAAATTGGGTTTTGCAGTATCTCAGCTCTTTTAACATTTTTGCATTTTAACTCACCTGGGTTAACATTGTTTGCGGGACCCAAACCCTTTAACAGGGTTTTGCATTTATTCAGCAAAGTTAAAATTGTTTGCAGTATATCATTTTCCTTTAACATTGTTTGCATATCCCCAGCTACTTTAAAACATTGTTTGCTTTTAACCTTTGTCTCGTTCCCCTTGTTTGCAGTATCTACCTCGTTAACACCCCAACCTATACTTTTGAACCATTTTGGGTTTTTTGTTTGTCGGTCCCCCCTTTCCCTCTTGAAATATTTGTGTTTATCTGCCCTGTTGGCTTATGCTTTTTTTTCCCTGGGATGCTTTTAAAAAATTTTGATTTAAATTGTAAATGCATAATTTTTTATTGACGATACCTTTTTTTGTTTCCCCGCACTGTGTCCATGCAAAAATAGTTACATGTATAAGCAATGTTTGTTCAAGGTATTGTCAAAAGCGGGATGGGGGGAGGGGGGGAGGAGAGGAGAGAGGAAGGGGGGAATGGGGGGGGGGGGGGGGAAGTAGGGGGGTTAGGCGGAAGACGAGGGTTTTCCCTCCCCCCCTTGTTTTTTTTTTTCTTCACGTGAAGAAAAATTGAAAAAATTTTAAAAACACAAATGTTCACACACACACAACCACACACACACCACACCCACACACACAAAACACCACACCACCACCCCACCACACACAAAAACCCACACACACAAAACACCACACACACACACAACACAACCCATAAACACAAAAACGAATATGCCCCGCGCAATTCACACCACACACACACAAACAAAACAAAACACACACCCACACACACCACACACACACACACACCCCAAACCCACATCTTAAATTTTTTTGGATTTAAAAATCATTTCAAAAAAGGGCTCAAGCAAATAGCTGCAACATTCTAACGTATTGTTTTTAAAAATAAGTTTTTAAATCTTTCGTTTTTTCAAAAAAGGTTTTTGGTTTATTGACTTTTTGCGGGGTCCCTTTCCCATTCTGGGCTCTTTTGGAATGAGGTTTCTGTTTAGAGCTGCTAAACGAGGAGTTTCAAAAAAACCTGACACATTTTTTCAAAGGGAAAACGGGGCATTATCCAGATGAAATTTAAATCCGTTGGAAAAACCCCACGGTACTTCCATCTTTTCTGGGATCTAAAGACTTGAAAAAGGTAGAATAAAATGGGTTTAACGGGTGCAAATACTTTTAAAAAACCTTCGGGGAAAGCTAAGAACGAAAAATTTAAAATTGAAATTTGCAATCAAAAACAAACCCTTTTTAAATCCTTACTTTTAAAAAACCCCAAATTTTTGCTTGCTGGTTACCGATTAAATAATTGGGTTTTTTTCTGAAGTAGACAACAAAAGGGGAAAATTTTGAATGTTTAAAGAAACTGACTTTAATTTTAAATTGAAAAAATTTAAATAAAATCCACCCTATTGGAATTACGTGAATTTTTTTTCCCACTTTTTTCCTTATTTTTGAAGGGGGAGGGGAAATTTTTGCATTTTTTGAAAAAAAACCACTATCCGTGAACGACATTAAACTAAAAAATTTCATTTTTAAACACCACACACACACACAACCACAAAACCCCAACCACACACACACACACCAAAAAACACACACACCCCACACAACAAAACGCGCGCATTCACACAAACCCCACACACACACAAAACACAACACACACACACACACCCCCCACACACACACAAAACACCACACACCCCACGCACGCACGCACGCAGGGCACCCCACACAAAAACCACCCCCAAAAACGCACCACACCACCCCCCACGCCACACCCCCCCACACACACACCACCCCACCACACACAACACAAAAATTACCATCCCCCCCCCCCCAAAAAAACCACACAAAACCCCAAAAGATTTGCCTCATGAGCAGACTGGTTTCCCTTGTTCTGACCCCAAAAAAAAAAAAACAAAGGGAAAAAAAAAATCAACCAAAAAAAAAAAAATGATTAAAAAAAAAAATAGCAGGGGGTGGAAATGAGGGAAAAAACCCACATGGCAGGCCCGTCACTAGGAAAAACCACTCCGCAAAAAACCTCAGAAACATAAAAAAACCCCTTTTTTGTTTGGCCCTTTAAAGAAATTTTGGGCCCTCTCCCCCTTTCCCCCTACTCCCCCTTTTCCCCCTCCCTTCCCCCGAAAACGAGGGGGAAAAAAAAAAAAAAAAAAAGGGACGAGAACAAAAACGTACACTCCCAAACCTAAAAAAAACCCCGGCACCCGTTTAAATTTTCGAAAGAGAAAGGGGGAAGAAAAACAAAAAAAAAAAACCAAAACACAAAAACAGATGGTGTTATGGTGTCCTAAAAGTAATAGGGGAGACCTTTTCTAAAAAACAATTCTTTGTAAACCCCAAAACGCAAAAAAAAAAAAAGCAACAAAAAAAAAAAACAAAAAAAACCGACAAGGCAAACAATTTACAAGACAAAAAAAGACGCTTTCAAACCTCCCCGGTCTTCTTCAGACAGAAAAAACCCAATTTTTCGGACAAGGGAAACACAAGAACGACAAATCCGTTATCTTCTAACATCTTTCACAAGATAAAGATCCAAAAGGGGTTTCGAAACGCTTTCGTGGCTTTTTTCTTGTAACTTGTTCGACCTTTTTTAAAGGGGATTCACTAAGAAAAAGTTCCCCCTTCTAGGGACATAACAATTAAGTTTTTCCCTGTCAGAAAAAGACTGTTGCCAAAAAACGGTGACGTTTAAAATTTAACTACGGGGTTAAAATTTTTTGTCACACACAAAAACCCCAGCCCGCCCAACCACACACACACCACCACACAACCACACCCCAAAACCACCCACACACACAAAACCACACCCACACACACCCACGCACGCACGCACGCACGAAAGCACACACAAAACAAAACACCCCAACACACACACACCACACACACACACCCCACACACAACACACACACACACACACAACACACCACACTGACGACTAAAACCCTTTTGTGTCAGATTAACTTTGTGTTTTTGGGACATTTAAAAAACCCCTTAAATTTTTTTAATAAAGCAGCACAAAAAATACAAATAATATCTGAATGACTTTAAAATAAACAAAAAAATTTTAACGGGGAAACTTTTAAAAAATTTTTTTAAAATTTAAAATCATTTTTTTGTAATAAAAAAACAAATTACTTCTTAACTGTACTGAAAAAAAAAAAAATCCTCTCTCTGTTTCTGTCTCTGTCTCTGTCTTCCCCGAACCCAATGCAAACCCCCCCCCAAACCCAGCCCACAAACAAACAAAAAAAACAAACCAAACAAACAAAAACCACCTAAACACACACCATACAACCCCAAAACCAGACAACACAAAACCAACACACACACACACACACACACCCCACACAACACACACACACACACACACACACCAAAAACCCACACCCCTAAACCCAACAAAACCAAAACATACCTCACACAGTTGTGTACATTCAGAAACCTACATAACCCACACTGATTTAAAACCAATTTATTTTTTCAGTTTAACTAAAGGGTTTGAACGACATTTAAAAAAACATTTTTAATAGTTATGAACTTTTTTTTCTTTTCAAAAAAAGAAGCATAATTAACACCAAAAATACGTGCGCACCAACACACCACAACCCCAAAACACACACACACACACACACACACACACACACACACCCACACCCCTCACACTTAAACAAATCCCAACACACACACACAAAACACACGACAACACCGCACTTACAAAATACAAAAAAAACAAAACATTAAATTACAAACCCCCCAAACCCTCACATATACCCAAATTTAACACACCCCACACACAGACTTTCCCCCAAACCCCACACACACACACCCCCCCCGCCCCCGCCCACACCACCCCACGCCGCACACACACACCACACACACACACACACACCACACAAAACACACACACCCCACACACACACACACCACGCCCCCACAACTTTTCATACTCGAGCACTCGTAACACATGCATTCACTCTCACAAAAACCTCTTTCACGCAAAACATACCGCGCGACGACATACACACCCACGCTCAAAACACACACACACACACCACACCACACACACACACACCACACACACACACACAAAACACACCACACACACACAAGCGCGGGGGCGCGCGCGCGCGCGAAACGCAGGGGCACGCACGCACGAAACGCACCACGCACGCCCCACAAACAGAAAAAAAAAAAAAATTTCCCAAATTTAAAAACAACCCCGAACCCCCTTTTGCACCTCCCGCCCGCAGCCAGGACACGGAAAAAGGAGAGAACGGAGCAGCAGAACGGACGACTTTAACGGTTGGAGTTTGGTCTCGGTACCCTTTTGTCGCGAAAAACT
Organism: Conus ventricosus; assembly: GCA_018398815.1. NCBI lineage: Eukaryota > Metazoa > Mollusca > Gastropoda > Neogastropoda > Conidae > Conus > Conus ventricosus. The sequence continues at coordinate 59,747 of JAFLJL010003475.1, forward strand.
GGCCGTACCAAACCACCAAAATTGGTTGAAATAGTACCAACACGGGAAAGGAACACATCAAGCCAATTCAAAAATGATGATGAAAACGTCGCATATTCGGGATACCCCTTCGGTTTTTTGCGTTCCGATCTGGGGAGTGAAACAGCAGGGGCCCAAAATCCCCCCGTCGGCTTGGGGGGGGGCCCCAAGTCTGGAGCAAGCTATAACAAAATTATCGTGGTTTTTGACACGGGAAGGGTTTAAAGGGTTATGCCGTTACTTTTACAAGGGGACGGGTGCAGAGACAAAACCGAAAACCGCACAGAAAATCCAAGTTTTTCGGAAGGTGGGTTTGCTCCATAAAAACGGATGACGTGGGTTCGCGTGTGAATCTACACGTGTTCTAGAAAAACCTGCGATCGTGTTGGGAAAGCCCAAAATCCTTTTTCCCGGGTTTTGACAAGCAGGAAGAAAACACATGCCATAAAAAAGGAAGTTTTAAAATTGGGCCTTTCCTTGGGGAAAAAAAGAGCAGCGGAAACCCACAAAGCACCGGCCCCAAAAGAAAGTGCCTATGGGCCCTCCCACCCTGTCCCCGGGACTGATCCATTTTTACCTGGGGTGCCCCGCCCCGTCTGCAGAATTTGACGTGAATACCAGTGACATGTTTCTCTTTTCTCAAATTCATAGTAAAGGGAAAAAAAAGGGGACATTGCTTTTGGTTTTCCCTTTTTAAATAAAAATTCAAAAAATTGAGCCCGCGTTTTTGTTTTTGGTCCATCGCGTTTCGATTTGCTTAAGGGGTTTTATACAGCCTAATCTTTAAATTTCTTTCTTCTTTTTGGGCTTTCCAAAAAACATAAAAGAAATTATAGCTATAGCGAGTTTTTTTCTACTTACCAAAAAAAAGCACACACCCCACACAACACACCCACACACAAAACACACACACACAACCCACACACACCACACACACACCCACCCCACACCGCGCGCGCACACACACCCCACACACACAAGGGGCCCCAAAATATCCCTGGAAATTCAAAAAACAAATAAATTCTGTTTTGGATTACATGTATTTTACAATAAAAGGTAATAAAGGGTCATTAAAGTAGGGAAAACGGGCCCTGACAAAATTTACTCGTAAGTCGAACAGCTTTGAGTGGGTATGGAGAAAGGGGGAATAAGGAGAAGGGGGGAGGGAAGAGTGGGGTGGGGGGAATGAAAAAGCCTTCCCTCAAATTTAAAAATTTTGAGGGCCAAACCATACGTTTTGGTTTTTTGCCTAAAAAATTTTTTTTTAAAACCTTTTTCCAAAAATTTGCAATTTGGGATGAAAAACGGCTCCCCCATACACCCCACCACACACCACACAAAACACACACACCACAAAACAACACACACAAAACACAAAACACACACAACACACACACACCCCACACATCACACCCCTTTTGGGGGGAAGGGGAGGCAAGTGACGAGGGGGGGGGGGCGGGGGAAGGGAAGTTAAAAAAATTTTCCCAAGTGGTTGAGATTTAATAAGATAAACACCAAAACCATTGCAGACCCCAACCCGTTTCAAAACGGGGGTTTGAAAACCTGAAATAGTCAGGGGAAGCTTAAAGGGAAACTTCTTCTTATCATGAAAAGGAAAAAAAAATTGATTTTTTGTATAGTACATTCAAAGGGAAAAAAGTAAATCGGAGTTAAACCACAGGGCACAAGCAGGTCCCGGGTTTTAAATACCTCCCATAACCAACCTTTAACCCGCCCTTTATGAAAAAGGTTACGTTTTGGGATTGGCCCGGGAGGATTACAATTTTTGCTTGTTGGTTTAGTCAAAATCCCACCCGTGTTTTCCCGACCCTGAATTTTAAAGGTATGTTTCTGCTTGCTCCAATTGAATTTGTCAAAATTGTAAAGCTTCAAAAGAAGAAAGGGAAATCACAATTCAAAAAAACTTTTTTTATTTTTTGCAGTTTCCTTTCCCTTAAAGCATTTTAAAAAATTCCACGTAAACTGGAGGGGTCGGGGCCCCAAAACCCAAAGTTACTTTGTTTACCCCGGGTTTTTTAATGAGGGAATGAAAAATAAGCCACACACCAACCCCTGAACGACAAGATTTTGATTGAAAAAGAAAGGGGCCGTAAGCGCTGATTTTGAGTCCATAGAATAAAAATTTGTCTTGTTAACAGGATGTCAAGTATAAAATCTGTCTTCAAAATGGCAAAAAAACTCTGCTGTAAATATAGAACATCCTTTCGTAATATAAAATTTTCTTTCTAATTTGACGCGGGTATTACAAAGGAACCCCCCCCAAAATTCGGAAGAATCTAAAACAAAAAAAACCCAACCGTAAAAAATTTTTTTTGATAGGAAAACGTTTTTTCCTATCTATCAAATCTTTGGCATAGGAAAAATATTAACAAGGATTTTTTTTTTTTAAATTCCAATCTCCTTAATTGTAAATGATTTCACCCTCCTGAAAACCACAAAGGGAAATTAACCATGGAACCTCGGCAAACCAAAAATGAGCGGTTACAGTTTGAAAAAGGGGGGAAAAAAAATCACCTAGGGCATTTTTCCAAAATTTGTTACGGATCCTCTTGAAACTACTTTATTTCCTTCCATTTCAGTCATTAAAAATTTTGGAAGGGTTTTCTAGTCTCACTGAAAAATTTACAGGCGCAACTTTGGGCCTGTTTTCTTTTAAAGGGGTAACACACCAGCCCCCTTTGTACTTCAGATCAATTAAAGGGCCCACCCGGGGAAGCCTAATGAAATTTTAAAGGGGGCGATAAAATACTGGTTAGTTTGTGTAAATCTGTTTTTTCCACTGTAAAAAAACTTTTTTGGCCAAAACGGACAGAATTGAACAATTTACCCTGGGGGCCCCATAGACAAGTTTAAACCCCATTTAATCAGAGGTTTAGCAGATAAAACACGTTTTTAAACCCTTTTTTTTCCTTCCCTTTTCTACGGGGGAAATTTTGATATTTTTTAACCCAAAAAAAATTATAGGGGAAAAGTTTTCCCGAAAACTTAACTTGTTTGTTGGGGTAAAAAAAAATTTATTATCTCCCTTTTTTGAGACAGCTTTCGCCTTCAAACGAATTTGTTTTCCCTTTGTAAAAAAACCCAAAACCTTTTTTGGGTGACAGATAAACCAAACCCATTTGATTTCATGAATGAAAAATATTGTAAAATTTTTCCCTGTTACTGTTCAAAGTTTTTTCTTTTTTTTTGGTTTGTTGTTTGGAAAAATTGCGTTTACATTTCTCCCCCAAGCAATATCATCTGAATACAAAGCATTGTGGCCCCTTTTTTGTTTAACCCTTTTTAATATGAAAATGCATTAGCGAAAAAAAGTTTTTGAGCGAAAAACATTTCCCTTGGGGGAAACCCCCCAAATTTTAAATAGTTTTAAGAATTTAAAAAAAAAAGGGGGCTCCATAAACCCCTTATTTGGGGATAGTTCGTCCGAAAAAGAAAGTTTTTAAAAATTTTGGAAAAAAAACGACCTCGTATTCCAACTTCTTTGTGTTTGTACAAAAATTTTTAGAATGCCATACTGAATCGTGGCCTATAAACTTAAAAGGAACGTTGCAAGGGTCAAAAATGAGTTTGGGCAAGGTTTTTTTTACATTCGAGGTTTAAAAAAATTTGTGGTCTGTGACCCCTCTACCCCTAAAACCAGCCTGGAAAAAAAGGCAAAAACCCTTTTTTTTCAAAAAAATTGTTCAAATTCTGTTTTTTTTGTTTTTCTTTAAAAAATTTTTTCCAATTTGAGGGGGTTAAAGAAATGGGAAGGAAAAATAAGGGAAGATTTTTAAAGATTTTCCTTTTTTAAAGGGAAAGGGGGGATAACAGAACTTTTTTTCCAACTGTGGGGAGCATTCCAGCTTTCCCAACAAATCGAAAGAAACCCCAAAAAAACTTTGATAACAGACTCTCGGGAAAAAATGTTTAAAATCATGTTTTGGAAATAGGATCTAAACCCAATGGATATCTTGCCTGGTTTTTTGCGTTTAATTTCGAAACAATTTTCTTGAATTTTAAATTTTTTTTTTAAATATAAAAAGGTTATTTTTCTTTTTTTAAGTCCCTCAATGTTTTGGTATTTTTCCTCAAACCCCCCTTTCTACAATTTTGTTCAGTCTGGGATAAACACTCAGTCTGACTAATTTGATGAAAAATTTTCCCTGCTAAAATTTCAGCCTTGTTCTGCCACACACACACACCCCCAAAACCACACCCCACACACACACACACACAACACACACACACAACCCCACAAAACCCCCAACAAAACACAACACACACGCGCGCGCCGCCCCGCACCACGCACGCACCCCACCACCCCCGAACGTCACCACGCACAAAA
>JAFLJL010003476.1:0-20250 GCA_018398815.1 Conus ventricosus
AATTTTTTAAATTTTTACTTAAATATATTTGAGTTAAAATGGAAGCCAAAAGGAAGAACCGGGGAACCGAAATAAAACAAAAGGGTACAAGAAGATAAATAAAGAGACCTTGGAATTAATACGAAATAATGGTACTATTCTGCTGTTAAAGAAACAATTAAAAGGGATTCATTGGCACAGGCACTGCATCCAGATACCTACACCCTAAAATCCCAAAATTTTTTTGACTACAAAAAGGGATAAAGAATATTTGAAATAAAAAAAAAAATTCGAGGCATAAAGCAAACATGAGAAAAAATTTGTTGAATTGAGTTAATGATTGTTTTTCTAATAAAGTTGAGGAAAAAAATGGCCCCCAATTTAAACCCAAGAAGTAAAAATTATGCCGTTTTCCAATGCCGTTGCATATGAAAACTCTGGATTAACAAAAAATTTTTTGTGTTTGTTCTATCTAATGATTTCTTGTTAAAAACGTTGTTTAATCTCGGTAGATTAGATGGGATTTTTAGTTGTCATATGAAAAGTATGTTTATTGAACAATGTTTTTTGTAGTGGTAACGATATGCCGACTGCAAAACACTGCGAGATTTTCCCCTTTTTTTTGGGGAGTTTTTTTCCTGGCTAAAATTCTGTCTTTTTCGACCTTTAAACCAATAAACTCCTTGATCACCCCCCAGAAATTATCCTTTTTTTTTCCCTTTAAAACTTCTGTTATAATTGAATGCAAAGGTGAATCTTTGGTAAAATGTGGTCCACCCCGCATGCCCCTTTAGCTACTTCTAATTCTTTTGTCTTTTATAGTTTCCCCTTCATGGGGTTTTTAATAACAAAACTGTCTGTATTTTGGAAAGTACGTAATCGGGATACGGGGCTTAAAGTAGTCTAAAAAAATTTCTAAATCAAAAGTTTGATTTTCTAAAACAGAAACCCCCAATAAAAAGGGTTTGTCCCAATTTGATTTCTTTTTTTTTTTAATTATAAAAAACGCTGATCATAAATCTTCTGAAGTCCTGAAATTAGGTTTTGAATTTTCTTAATTGCTTCGTTCTTCGGGTGAAAATTACATCTTTACGCGTGGGATTCTCCATATCTTTCCGAAACAATGTTGTTATCATTAAAAAAAGTCTTTTTTCTAAAGCATCTGTGGATTTGTTCGAGATCAGTGTTCTTCTTTATTAGGGTTTCATGAATGTTTTGACAAAACAATTAACGATAAACATGTCAATTTAAACCTGTCTTAAATAAATTTGTAAAGCCCGTAACCCCATCAATTTTTTTTGCCCCGAAATTTGGCACAAGTTTAGGTGGTTCTGTTTTTGCCATCTTTAACTTTCTGCTGAAATGGATGTCATTATGCGGTCATGGAGTTCCTGGGGAAATTTTCTAATCAACTTCCAGAATAAACCCCCGTTTTCCGTCTGGCGTCAAAATTACCACTTTAATGCTCTTAAATATTATTTTCCCGCCCCCTGTGTACTTTTTAAATTTGGTAAGGGAAGTGATTGCGATTCCCCAACCTCAGTTTTGCATCAAAAATACATGAGATAGTTGGGCCCTTTTACTTGGATATAGTCGTCCAATTTTTGTTGTTTGCTTTAAAGTAATGAGGACCCCAAATAATTCCTCCACGCAATCCTTTTTAAACACCCTGAATCTTGTAGGTAGACAAAAAACAATTGATTTTATAAATTTAAGAAAGCGCCCCAGCTCCCCCCCGGGGAGAAATGTAAGGGAGGATCCAAACTGAATTTTCTGCAGGTCTTTCTGTAATTTTTTAAAGATCCCCCAAAAAAACATACTCAGCCATCAAATATGAACTGATAGCTCCCTTGTTTTACATTAACATCTGCCAGCATCTTTGAATGCGGTAACGGGAAACATGATGTCCTTTCCCAAGAAGAAAAGAACGACCCTTTGGAGGGGAAATGTGCTTCGTCAAACTTTTCCCAACTGTTCAGGGATTCATAAGGGGAAAAAGCCCTTTCTAACAAAAGGTTTTGGGGCAAAAAATTTTTCCGTTTTTGGGCAGGATTTTTAAAGGGAAAAAGTAGTGACTCAATGATCCCCTCTGTGCTGCATAAGCATAAAAAAATGTTATTTAAAGTGAAAAAAATTATTTTTGATGACTGTGCAAAGCTTTACACCCTAAAGCGCGGGGGATGCTTGCATTAAAGGGGAGGTCTAACCCCGCAAGTTGTGAAAGAATAAGGGGTTTAGTCTTGGTTAAATTTTGTTGAAGATTGCTTTACTGTGTGCTGCTCCTCTGAATTTCCACTAATGTGTCATGGTCTTTCTGTCGATTGGGTTCGTCTGATGAGAGGCCCAAAAAAACAAATCCAAAAAGGTTTGGGTGATTTAACGTGTTGGTTTCGGGGGTCTTATGATTTCAGATAAGTTTAGATTATTTTCAACATTCCCCTTTTTGCAGCTTCTAAAAAGTATTCGCAGCACTGGCCTTAATAATTTGGTGTTGAAGGGGGGCCCTCCGACCCGACAACAAAGAAAGGGAAAGACAAATTGATGATTACTCATTAAAATGTTTTTCGAAGTTTTTTTTGGGTGGCCCTTCATAAGGAAAATAAACGCTCGAAGTCGCGTAAAAAACATAATATTATGGAGAATTTGCATCCGTTTCCAGTTCTTAAAACTAACTTTTGATCCAGTGGGGGGTAAATTTTTCTGTTTAAGCAAAAGGGCCAAAAAAGGTTCTTATGTTCATCGTGCTTTTTAAAAGATGGAATTCTTGTTTTAAAAATTTTTTACAGAATTCTTGTTTGTGCCCCTCTTTTGAAGTGGCTGCATTAGTTTATCTTGTTGTATCAAGTGTAATGGGAAACCCTGCTGGTGAAAACTCAGTGTAAGTCAAAAATGTTTTTTGTTGGTTCCCCAATTGTTTTGGGTGTTTTTTTAGACACTTTAATGGGTTTAGATTTGTTTCCCATCCCATGTGTGTATTAACAGTTTTTTGGGTTTTTTTTGTTCTTAAACTGTTCAAAATTTAATTTTGTAACAGGAAAAAAGGTATTCCATAAATTAAAGAACTTTTATGTAAGGCTGAAGTTAGATACTCTCTCTGGTTTTTTCCCCACATGCCGCCCTTTCAAAACACACCACATAAAACATTTTTTTCTGTTCTTTAGTTTTAAAATGCTTTTTTTGAACTAATCTGGGGGGGAATGTAAGCCCCCCTAAATCGGGGATATTTGCCCTTTTTTAAACGTGCTGGACTTCGCCCTCTGACCAACCAGAGCCTCTCATTTTGGCTTCTTCAGCGGCCACATCAAACTGTGTAAGCAGTTCGTCTTCCCAACCGGGTGTTAAGTCATTAGAGGAAAGAATAGTCTGTTGTTTGGGTCCGAGACCCAGACTTCTAGATTTTCTTCTTTTATTGTTACATAGTCGATTAAAACAGCTAACATTACTTTAACTGGGGGTCTATTGTTAGTTTACTTGGAACTTGAGAAATTGCATGTACAACGCTTCCCCGCACGTTTGCTGGATCAATGACTTCTAAATCAATATCATTCAGTGCTCTTGATAAAACTTCTTCCTTACGCATTGCTTCAAACAATTTGTCTGGGGCCTTCATATATCTTATCCATGCTGATTTCTTTTCTAACTCAAAAATTTATTTAAATAAAAAAAATACAACGACTCCCAAACGTTTTTAATCCAAATCAAATTATCAACGGTTTTTTTGTGCTTGGACTCATAAACTAAAGTATAAACGCCCTTTGGCGTTGTTAATGTGAGCTGTTTAGAACAGAGTTTAAAGTTCGTTTACTTATTTTAAACATTCCTTTTTTATCTGTCAGTGTCTGGCTGTTGAGAAAAAGTTGTCCTTGCCTTTTTTGAAGATCAAACTTTTTTCTTTTGTAGTCCTCAAAATCAGTCTGTAAACGACTAAATTCTTCATCCGTGATGTTTTGAGTCAGCTAGTGCTTTATTTATTGTCAGTTTGAAGGAACTAAGTTTAGCCGTTATTAGTTGAACCATGGCTGTGTGCTTTTGGAGTTTAGTTTTTATTTTTTTGCTGGCAGTACTTACAACTAATGAGCACAGGCAAGAGCTAAAGACAAACCGCCTAGAGGTAAAGCTGCGGGTGCACCAACAACCTGTTGCTAAGAGACCAACACTCGTTCCTGCTGATAGAGCACTTATAGTTGATGTTCCGTATTAACATATGTAACAGCATTAAAGGCAGCAGAATACCTTCGTTTTGGTTTGCTGTATTTTGAAAGGTCCTGCTCTAGTTCTTGTTGCATTTGTGTAATGTTGTTAATCTGAAGGTTTTTATTGTAGGGCTTTCTACTATCCTTCTTCTGGCGACTCTGGCGCTGTAGGCACATTTGGATAATCTGAACAGACATGCTTTTTTAAAAATATAAAATAATTTAGTATTGTATATTTTCTAATCTGTTATCTTGAATATTCAGCTGCGCATCATTATATAAAAACAAATACACATTAAGTGGTTTATCGGCCTCTTTTCTTTATCAATTTGAATGTTTATTATGTCTCTAACAGTTCTCCCGCTTCCATGTAACTGATTATCCTCCGTTGACCTTAGGTCAATCCATAAACCGTATTTCGTTGTTAAATAATGATCAAGTCTAACACTGTGAAGATGTAGATCTTTAGACACATGGTCAACTGTCGGATTTCTACACCTCCCGCCTCCAAACAGTTTTTCTTATTTCATCAAAATGCTGATAAGGTTTAAGCCCGCTAGCGTAGATTTGGTTAGGACTACCCTCAATTGTACATTGCACTTTCGTTATTTTGGGATTAACAAAATTTTTCAGTTTGTCTTTTGAATGGTTCTTCATTTTCACACAGCAATAAAATACCTTTAAGTGATCTTGCTGCAGCACTAAAACTAAAATTCCATATAGTGTCTGCCCTGCTTTTGGGATATTTAGAATGAAAAATCACTCTTTCGTATATATTGCTAATTTTGACTGATATTGTTGCTCGATCACCTCGCTAGTTAGGGTTGCTAACGATTGTCAAACTCTAACGAGATGTCAGAATTGCTGTACTTTGCTTCGGTGTTTTTAGATAAAAATACATTTTTGTAGTCATTAAAATTTAAAGTTCATATGACAATCGGGTCTTTTAATGCTCCTTGAAAGTATGGGGCATGCGCTTTTAACAACTCAAAATCTAGGGGTATGAAAAAGCGATTTCCATACGCATAACTTACAGCTACAAACCTTTTGCCCTCTTTAGCATCTGCGGCGCCTATTCCTGTGTTTTAGTGCTTCTTCATTTTCGATTCCTTGAAACGCAAGATCAGCCCTTTCATTCCCGGTTAGCCATAGATCAAAATAGGTTAAAAATATGTCTGCATTGTTTTAAAGAAAATATTTCCTGCCCTAAAGTTTTATAGAAATTTTCTTAACGATTGCCCGCCCCAAAATTCTGCACAACTGTCTGTTTGGGTCTTTTTTCTGATGCGAGTTCTTTTTTGAAAGTAAGACGCGCAGACCCTGGCACAGTCACTTCATCCGCTCCTAGGTCTGGAAATTTGACAGTAAGAATTTGATCTGCATCATAGTTAGATGGATTATTTGGAACAGTAATATTCCGTTTATTTCCTTCACGCAAAGGGCTCTTTCAGTCTTCTATGCGGGTCAAGAATTGAACCATATGCTTGTGACTTTTTTTTTTATAAAACAAATAAAAAAATTTAAATTTATTTAAAAACATGGCAGGCATTGAAGATTATGAGTTCCTGATCCTGGGGGACGACATGAGTGAAATGACTCCTTTGATACAGCTCGCTCAACGCTCTCATTGCATCGTGAATTAACAGAAAGTAAGGTTAGATCATTGTACCAAGTTAGGCCTTGAACCCCCGAATTTATAGCCCCTGATGATTTTGTAAAAGATGAGGGTGGCCATTTGTATTTTAAAGACAATCAAGGAAAACGTTTTCAGCTTACAGATAAACGAGACTCATCAAAGTTTGTAGGCATGAATTTCAATTAGACAAAGACTTAGGGTGGGGAAAATCGAATCGCCTTGGCATTACTAAACCAAAATTAGATAAGGAGGCAGTTGCTCAACTTCAAAACACACTACAAAACTCTGTCAACCTCGGGTGATGTCGATGGAGGAAGGCTAGCGCACAGCCCAAACACCCCTCACGCTTGCTTACGATCTCATTCATATATCATGCATTCATCACATCAAACCACTAGTAAAGTCCTAAACTTTACTACACATGATCATAGAACGAAACATCAATGCATATGGAATCAAACAAATAAAACATTCTCTCTTTCCTGAACTTCACAAAATCATTTATCTAAAAACATCATTAACTAACCCGGGTTTTAAATAGATTTCTACTTTACCTGGCCAGGTGATCTTAACTATTCACGAATCACTGTCTTTTCTTTTCTTTTCCTTTTTCTTTTCACTGTCACTTTCACAAGCACGACACAACTGTTGGCATGGTCAGGTTGGGACTGTGGCACGGTCAGGCTGGATGCTGGCCTGGTCAGGTTGGACTGCCGATGAAAGTGGCGTGGCCAAGTATGAGGTGGGAACCCGGTTAAGATAGAACAGTGACTATCAACATCGATCTGTTCTCCTTTCTTTCTTCCTGCATTAACGCATTGCACTCTCTCTCCCCTTTAGTTGGCTCTATAAAATGGACATGGTTGCTTTTCTTCTTTTTTTCCTTTCTTTCTTTTCCTCTTCATTAGTTAGCAACTCTCTTCTCCAATCTCTCCTTAGTCCTTCCTCTGAGACTATCTCGTGCTAATCTCTCAACTTGGTTCTTTCTCTCCTCCCCTCATCTTCTGCTTCTCTCTCGAGCAGACCTACACCCAGAACCTTCCTCTCTCTCTCTTGTTCGTTCCCTCTCGTTCTCTTCATCTCCTGCCTTTCCTCTCGGGGTAGAGACTACCCAGAACCTCCTCATCTCTCTCTCTCTCTGTTCATTCCTCCTCTCTTTTCTGTTTTCTCCACTCCCCCCATCCTATCTTATCTTGAAATCATTGTCCAAGGGCGAGTACCATTGGCAGTATTTTTACGCCTCGTACCCGAAGTTATTCCTCTAATTCCATTGGATATTCAAATCATGCAGTCACGCCTACACGCCTTACTTCTGTGGTGGTAAATTTGGGTTTCATTTAATTGATTAGCTTGATTTCACCCCACCACACACTCCCTTCCCCTTTTTCGTTCCGGGGGCGTCGTAAATTGGCTAGATCAGTCTGATCCAGGCGTCGGGGACTGTCTGACCAGACATCGAGGCGTCGGTCAGTACTTAGTCTGACTGGTGGCCCGTACCGTCCCCGTAGAGGATTAGGATTAGTCTCCTCGCTGGGCCCAAATTGGTGGATGAGTCTGATCCGGGCTTTCGAGATGTTTGACCAGACATCGAGGTGTCGGTCAGCTACTTAGTCGTCTGGCCTGGACAGACCTTTCTCGTGGGGCCTCTCAGCTAGGGCTTAATTGGTGGACCCGACACGTGGGGCTGTCTGCCTGACGCCAGAATATTGAGTTAGGGCTTTTGTCCAACCCACTTGGCTGGCGAGGCCAGACTTTGGTTGTGTTTATTTTTGACCGTGACAATTTCCCCTTGCAAAAGACTATGCACCGCATTGTCTCAAAACAACGGTACAAAAAAAAGACAACAAACGAATTTGTTGAACCACAGTACACGTGCCAAGTTTGAAAAATACTTTAACCAAGGTTTATGAATTATAAAATATACCATTAGTGAATTACCACTCCAATGAGGTATCATTGACGGGGCGCTCTTGCGTTATTTCAACTCATTTTATAACAACTCTGGTCCCGCACTTATGCAATTCCCCTACCTGCGGTTTGCCATCTCTCTCTTCACAATTCTTATGAAAAGCACAATTATAAATGATCACGATCCATGACATTCACTGAGGAATCTCCATCCTCACTTATTGCAAAAAATGCATCACTACACAACGACTGTATGCTCAAGCATAACTACATTTACATGAACAAAATCTCAAAAAAAATTATGAACCATAGCCACTGGGAATTTAACCCATATCCAATCAACATTTAAATGTAATCAACATATTATCACAAAGCACCCGGTATGACTGACTTCCTCTGAGTTGCAGCTTGCTAGACTACACGGCTTAATTTAGTCAGGCTCCGCATTCTGTCGACCTGGGATGTACTGCACTCGATACCCGTAGGGCTGCAATGCCCTTGCCCAACGCAGAACTGCTGTTTTTCAGCTGCGCCTCCTGCAGGAATTTGAAGTGGTTGATGTCAGTCTCTATCACGAACTCTTTCCATACAAGTATTTGTGGAATTCTGCACGGCCCACCAACGGTAAACAACCCATTCTTAACGTTGCGTACCTTCTTACACTTTGTCAACTTCCTGTAGCATACCTCACAGGGAACTCGACCCCTTCATGCTCCTGCAACAATACTGACCTACTCACGCCTGATGCATCTGTCCACAACAAAATGGTTTGGCATATCTGGTAGCTTCAAGATGGGAGGGAACCAGTCTTTCCAACAACCGGGCTGCAGTGCTTGCTCTGCAGGTCTGACCATTCGCCACTGCCGGTTTCCCTGGCTTGACCAAAATCGCTGAGAGGACTTGTGATTGCTGCGAAATTTGGGACAAAACTCCTATAGAAAACCAATAAAACCTAGCAGACTCCTGACTTCTGTTTGGGTCTTTGGTTTTCTTGAATTCATCATCTCCACCTTTCCTCTTTCCGGCTGCTTTGTGTCGCCTCCGACAAAAAACCTAGGAACTCCTACTGTCTAGCCCTCATTCAGTGGGCACATCCCTGTATGACTCTCTGGAAAACTTAGGCAACAAAATCTCCCTTCTCGCTGGGCTCTTTCACCTCATCAATGATTGCTGCTGCGCCTATGTGCTGAGTCTTTACGTGAATATATTTGCGGAGAAAATTCGCATGGAAAAGTTTTAGTTTCCCTTCACATCATTCGGTAATCCGACGACCTTTTCAGTGATGGGGGAATGGTCCTTCCATGGGATCAGCAGCTTGTTGTGACCCCTGGGAAGCAAAATACCCGGACTTGATCTCCCACCTTGAGGATTGCTTCCTCACCTTCCGTCAATGCTTTTCTGAACGACCTAGCTTCCTGCAAAATTTCCTTGCAACCTTAACATGTCTCATACCTGTGCCCACCTTGGAACAGGGCGAGATTGGGCCAATCAGATCAACAGCCACTCTCCTGAACGGGTTGTGTCAATTAAAGGGGGATGTTTAAGGGAGGCGCCTTCCTCTTCAACCCCCTTTGTGGCTGACCTTTGACACACGTCAATGACATGCAGAAACGCTTTAAAGTCTGCCATTGCCCTGGCAATTTAAATCTCAAAAAATTCGGTCAGCTGTTTTGTGGTGCCGAGGGTGACCCGCCTGGAGCGACTCGTGACCCACTGACATGACAGTGTCACGATAACATTGTGGTACCTCTAAAATGAGTTGTCACCTTACCTGTCTTCCCCCTTTGGTGAACACTCGGTACAACAGCCCGCCTTTCACAAGAAATTCTGTCTCACCTCCCTAACCACCTGTTTCTCTCCACCTCTTGCCAACTCCCCAAGACTTCACGAGCGAAGGGTTTGGTTCCTGCGCTGCCCTAAACTCATCAGGCGACACATCTATGCCTGACTTCCTTGCTGGAACGACTAACGGTTATAACCTTTTCCTCCTTCCTGCTCCGTGTTTGAATGCTGCCCTGTAGCAGTCAACAACTCAGGATCCCTGGATCCCTTGCACCTGGAATATTTCCAATGATCAAATCATTTAAGGGGTTTCTCCATCACCAACGCAGACAACTCGCCTGAGAAGTAAGGGGTACGTACTTCTATCTTAGCAACTGGGAACTCCCTCACAGTGCCATTCGATTAGAGACAGGTCTGGATTTGCCCTGTCAAATCCCTTCCTCGACCAGCGTTGTTCTCACTAACCCCACATGAACAACCAGTGTCTCGTAACACTTTCCCCCTCTGCTGGCCAATCCACCCTTCTTCCACGGTAACGAACACTCAGCCTAGTGCCCCCCCATCTGACACTGACTGCGGGTCCAGTGCTAGCCATAGGCTGCACTCCACCCTCTTCAGATTGGATCCCTTTGGTTCCACTGCAGTCGTTTCCCTTGACGACCTTATCCACCTCTTGCAAGGCTGCTGCCTTCTGAACCTCATGCGACAATCCCCGCCACATGTCCCTTCTTGTGACAAATGAAACACCTAATGTCCCTTTGCCCTTCCTTCTGCCCCAACTGGGTTTGCAGACTTTGCAGGAAACTCTCCTAGTCTCCTTGCACTCTTCTCACCTGTGCCTAGCACCTTGTTTCCTGCACCTTAGTGCCCAAACGTGCCTCTCTATACACCTCTGCGAACTTCAACAACTCTCCTGCTGTCTCTGGCTGTCTCTCTTTCAAATGTATGGTTAACTCAGGGCCGCAACCTGACAAAATCTGTTCCTTCATAACCAGCTCTTTCAATTCAGCGAACTCCTTCTTCGTACCGCTCAACTCTAACCACTTCTCAAAATAGTGATCTAAACGTGCACCAAACTGAGTGTACGTTCACCTGCTTGTAATTTAGCTGAACGAAATTTTTCTGACCCTGCTCTGTGAGGTCAAATCCTTTCATCAACGATTCCTTCACAGCGCCGAATCAGACTGTTGTTCTGCTGGTAACGCAGTGAAAATCTGTAATGCCTACCCGTCAGTAACGCTGACAAAATGACTGCCCACTCTTCTGAAGGCCAACCCTGACTGGTCGCAAACGTTTCGAAACGACTGATGTATGCATCAATCGAATCGGTTCCTTCAGAGAATTTGGGCAACTTTGGTCGGGGGGGCGTAACTGCGCACAGAGTCACTGGAAAGTGAACTACCATCATCGGTGGTCTCCCTTTGTATTTTCACTGTTCTAACTCTAATTGAATTCTTAATCTTTCTGTTTCCTGCGCTTCCTTTAGTCTTTCTGTTTCCTGCGTTTCCCTTGCCTGATTATCATAGCCTGAATCCTTAATTTTTCTATTTCTTGCGCTTCTACTGCGACACGGCGTCTTTTCCGCGTGTTCACCCCTTTCCCACTTTTGTTGGTTTTCAACCGAATGCTCGCAACTCTTTCCCGAATGCCTAAATCACGAGCGACGCTCACGAGTTGTTCAACAGGGGTTTTCTTTTCTTCTGCCATTATATCTCTTTTTTTTTTTTCCGAACAAGATTTTACTACTGCGACAGCCAAACTGGGGTTACCAACACGAGTGACGTAAATAGCACAACTATGAATGATAATATTAGCTTGGGACAACGTAGTTGTTTTATAAGACGCCAGCGCCTGACCAACTATGAGAGCGAATTATAGGCAATCTGTCCCAATAAGTACTCTGGGGCTGAAATGCCAAGCTAGTATTAACTATCTTGGAAGCAATGCCAAGCCTAGTATTTAACTATCTTGGGAACATACAGTAAGACAACCCTTGTCTTAGGATTACAATACTTGAATCCCACCCAGCTTCCTCTCTGAGAGTTGAACAATTATAATAAATGGGCCAGAATATCCTGGCAGGTCGCCAATAAAATTGTCAACTGGGTGATGTCGATGGAGGAGGACTAGCGCACAGCCAAACACACCTCACAGCTTGCTTACGATCTCATTCATATATCATGCATTCGTCACATCAAACCACTAGTAAAGTCTATAACTTTACTACACATGATCATAGAACGAAACATCAATGCATATGAATCAAACAAATAAAACATCTCTCTTTCCTGAACTTCACAAAATCATTTATCTAAAAACATCATTAACTAACCGGGTATAAATAGATTTCTACTTTACCTGGCCAGGTGATCTTAACTATTCACGAATCACTGTCTTTTCTTTTCTTTTTCTTTTTTTTTTCACTGTCACTTTCACAAGCACGACACAACTGTTGGCACTGGTCAGGTTAACTGCTGGCACCGGTCAGGCTGGACTGCTGGCCCTGGTCAGGTTGGACTGCCGATGAAAGTGGCGCTGGCCAAGTATGAGGTCGAACCCCGGTTAAGATAGAACAGTGACTATCAACATCGATCTGTTCTCCTTTCTTTCTCCTGCATTAAACGCATTGCACTCTCTCTCCTCTCTCTTCTAGTCTGCTCTATCAAATGGACATGGTTGCTTTTCTTCTCTTTTCTTTTCTTTCTTTTCCTCTTCATAGTTAGCAACTCTCTCTCTCCACATCTCTCCTTAGTCCTTCCTCGCAGACTATCTCGTGCTAATCTCTCAACTTGGTTCTCTTCTCTCCTCCCCTCATCTCTCTGCTTCTCTCTCTCGAGCAGACCTACACCCAGAACCTCTTCCTCTCTCTCTCTCTCTGTTCGTTCCCTCTCTCGTTCTCTTCATCTCTCTGCCTTTCCTCTCGTGTAGAGACTACCCCCAGAACCTCCTCATCTCCTCTCTCTCTCTGTTCGTTCCTCCTCTCATTCTGCTTCTCCACTCCCGCATCCCTATCTTATCTTGAAACTCATCTGTCCAAGGGCGAGTACCATTGGTCAGTATTTTTACCGCCTCGTACCCGAAGTTGACTTGACTTGACTGACTTGGTCCCTTAGACGTCGGTCCGTGGGGGCACCCCTGAAGCAGTGACAACCATCCTTCTCCATTCCTCTCTGTTCTCTGCCCTCCGCAAGTATTTCCCAGCCGCAGGCCTGTCCATTCCGTTGATGTTATCCTCCATCTTTTCCTTTGTCGACCTCTTCGCCTTTGTCCTGGTACTGTGCCCTGCATGATTGTCTTGGCAAGGCCTGTTGATCGTGTGATGTGTCCCTACCATTTCAGTTTGCATCTTTTTACTGAGGTTAGGAGATCGACATATGGACCAATTTCATTCTCGATGCGCTTTTAACTTCCACATTGCTGATGTGATCTCTGTATGAGATGCCAAGGAGTCGTCTGAAGCACCTCATTTCCATTGTTTGGATCTTTTCTCAAGGTCTGATTTCAACGTCCATGACTCACAAGCATATAAGAATATCGCCATGGACTAAGGATCGCATCAGTCTAATCTTTGAGCTGATGGAGATGTTTTATTTCTCCAAAGAGGCGTTAGCTTAGATAGCGTAGCTGTGGTCTGAGCGACTCTTGAGATGATTTCAGGTCTTGATCCTTCATCTGAGATTGTTGCCCCCAGTACTTAAATGTGTTGACTGGCTCAAGCTTTTTGTTGTTGATGGTTATGTCTTGGGTAAAGCCGATTGGGTTGTTAGTCATGACCTTTGTCTTTTCCGCACTTATTCCATGCCATAATCAGCAGAGGTGTTGTTGAGTCTGTTGATCAGGTGCACTAGCTCTGTTCGTTTCCAGCTAGTCATCTATGTCGTCGGCAAAACGGAGGTTGGTGATGGTTCTCCCTCCAATGTTTACAGTTCCTTCATGGTCTTCTAGCGCATCGGTCATAATTCTCTCAAGGAAGACATTGAAAAGTGTGGGGGAGAGTAGACAGCCCTGTCGCACTCCAACGGTAGTTCGGAACCACTCGCCTATGTTGTTACCGAAGAAAACGGCACTGGTGGCTTTATTGTAGGCTTTCAATAGTTCTGATGAGTTCTAATTCCATTGGATATTCAAATCATGACAGTCACGCCTACACGCCTTACTCTCTGTGGTGGTCAATTGGTCATTTAATTGATTAGCTTGATTTCACCCCCACCACACACTACCTTCCCCTCTCTTCGTTCCGGCGACGTCGTAAATTGGCTAGATCAGTCTGATCCAGGCGTCGAGACTCGTCTGACCAGACATCGAGGCGTCGGTCAGCTACTTAGTCTGACTGGCTGGACCGTACCGTCTCCGTAGAGGATTAGGATTAGTCTCCTCACTGTGCCCAAATTGGCTGGATGAGTCTGATCCGGGCGTCGAGACTCGTTTGACCAGACATCGAGGCGTCGGTCAGCTACTTAGTCCATCTGGCTGGACAGACCGTCTCCGTGGGCCTCTCAGCTATGCTTAATTGGCTGACCGACACGTGGGGCTGTCTGCCTGACGCCCAGAATATTTGAGTTAGGGCTTATGTCCAACCCACTTGGCTGGCGACGGACCACGACTTTGGTTGTGTTTATTTTGACCGTGACAAACTCCCAACAGATAACCAAATACAAAACATGGAACTTCAAGATTTAAATCAATCAGCAAATGAAATAATAAATGCAATAGAAGCAGAAACCAGTTTGTCAGAAGAAACAGTACCAAAAACTATCCACGACTCCGCAACACCCCCGCAAGAATCAGAGGCCCTTGATCGTGCTTTGAGACCTGTTAGAAGCGAATTAATAAACGGTATAGCAATACTGCGTGAACTAGATGAGGAATATAAAAGAGAAAAAAGAAAACTCGCTGAGGCTGATGACGCCAACTTAGGACCTGATGAAAAAAAAAGAATAAACCAAAGACTAAATAATTTTGAAGAACGGAAACTAGAAGTTTCGTCTACTATCCGAGAACAATTACGAACTCAAGTGACCAAATAAGAGAAACTATCCGAAGAATTTTATATGAAGACACGACACTAGCAGAACGAATAAAAACACTGTTTAGCGAGCAAGGTGTCACATTAGCGAGCGTTATAACAGCCTTAGGATTTGCAATAAGTACACTGGTGTTGGCTATTACAGGTGGCGGTGGAGGTCAAAGCCTAGCGCCTCCATCGCCATCCCCTCCATCACCACCTGATAAAATCATGGGTAAAAAAAACAACTTGACCATCTTGCGGGTTTATTAAAAAAATTAGCCAGTAAAGCTATAGACGCTTTACCAGGTATATTAGGAGGTATTGTTAGCTGGCTTTTGTCTACTGCAAGCAAAGTAGTTGGCTTTATGGCTGAGCACTTATGGGCATTAGTTCTCTTAATAGTCGGGTTAATATTTAGTAAGATAAAGACCAAGTAATCCTAGGGCAGTTAATCCAAAAACAAGTGCCGCCTTTTCATATTCATGGTCATTATTTTTTTGGACTTCGTGGACTTCGTGTTCTTCAATGACTTTTGGGCTTTGGACCTTGGGGATTGGATGACTTATTCTTGGGGGTCATCTTGTTTGTTTACTGCTTGCAATATTACCGGCTCAGAATTTATGTCGTTTTTTCCAACCTTCTGTTCATTTCCTGCAACAAGAATTTCATTGTTGTAGTTCATTATTGTTCCTACCTGGAGTCTGAGGTCAGAAGGTAGCATGTATAAACCAGTGCCAACAGCAAAGTCTACTTTCGATCTTGCGAATTGCAAAACATGTTGATACCTTTTAGTACTTGAAGGCAAATCAACTGTAGAATTAATGGCGTCCTCTAAATTTGCCAAGTACTGTTTTTGTGCATCAAAGCCAGTAGAAGGATCAGTTATGCTCGATCTTGCCTGTGCTTGCGAACTAGCAAACACCAAACGTAAGTACGAATAGAGTCGTTTATTCGTTCTATTCCCGCTTTAGTTAGACCCTTAGAAGTGTCTAAGATAAATGTTGTCCATGCTGTTTTATGCTCTTGCTCTATGGACCCCAGATGAACGCCTGTGCCTGAAGAGAAAGATGTGTAAGGAGGATTCCAGTCATAGTTATACTTTCTGTGCACGCCCCAAAAATAAGGGGTGCCTAAGCCATGATTAAGGTCCAACTTTTGTCTAAAGTCTGTCTTAACATTAATATTGAATTCGTTACAGATCCTTTCAAAAGCCTTCATGTCTATTCTGTTGCTAAATGGATTAAACGGTTTGTCATTTGGTAATGGTGCTTGCAGTTCAGTCAAAATACGTCTGAAGGTGTAATAAAAATGAAATCTATACACTGCCCTCACCAAAGGATCAGGATAATTTAAATGATCAGCATACGATACTCCACACCCGGTTGATGCACAAAACACAGCAAAGTTTAACTGGTTCTGATAAAACTGCATCGGATGACTGAACCACATTTTGCGATGTAGTCTTTTTTAATAGGAGGGTTAAGATATCTGTTTAATGGCGTACTCACCTTTACTCGAAGTGTCAGTCTGGGTCACAGAAATGACAAGAGTATCAGTTGTTATATTTTTAAGATTGTAGTTCGGCCCAACAGAATATTTTGCATCAGTATATTTGAATGCACTCATTTTTAATTTGTTTTAAAAAATGTTTGTAACAATAACAACTCAAGACAGTCCTTCGTTTTTAGAGTATGCTATTGATAATGAATGCGGAACCCGAAGGGTTGCACTCCATGAAATTTTTTACAAAGTCGTATGGTTTATATAACTGAATCCAAAAACAATAATAAGATTCTAAACGTTGACAAAACAGGGGCCAAAGTTAGCCAGTTAACAATACCTGATGGTTATTACGGGTTTTGCTCACTAAAAGAAGCAATGAGTAACTTCAACATTACTCTCAAACTTAACAATGCAAATCTAAAAACAATGTTAACATTCAAGCCTGAAGAAGAAGCAGGTTACTATTTTGATAAAGAGCTAGCTAAAATGTTAGGCTTTGCAGCTGACAATCATAGATTTAGAGTTACACCAGACAAAACTACTTATGAGGGGGAAAGTCCGCTCGATCTTGCATTACATTCATTACTCTATGTCATTTGGATGAGCTGAGCACTGATGAAAACTTATATGATGGAAGGCCCTCAACTGTTTTAAGAGCTCTTCCATCAGGGAAAGCTGCATATTGCGATTATGAAATTATACAATTCCTAATTTACAGTTTAAAAGATTAGCTTGCGGAAAGGTCGGATCATTTAATATAAAGATCACAGACAAAACAGGGAAAGTTGTAAAATGTGATAACCTGCACATTGTTTTGGAAATAAAATAATAAGTTGTACTAAAAATAATGTCACGAGGACCAGAAGAACCGGGAGTTACATTAGCGCCTGTAAGGTGTATAACCTTAGAATTAAAAGACCTTGCAGACGTTGCGGACTTTGAACAGAACGGTAAGATAGGCGCTTTGTATGGTTTTGAGTACACTAAAGATGGTGATTATAAACGCAAAGAGGTTAGCGACAACAAAACGTTTCCTAAACTAGAACAACTACGCAATGTAGAAGCAAATAATGCTGGCCAGTATGAATATAAAATAGTTCGAAAACCTGACAGCAAATGGCACTTAGAACCATATTTAGAATGGGACATAAAATTTGAATTCATAAGCCCATTTACATTTTTTAGCCGTCAAAAAAGTTTCAGAAAAGCATTCAACTCTGGCCCTTTACATGTAAGTCTTATGCCGGATGACAATAGTCGGAAAGAGATTGAAATAACGCCGTATGGGAAAAAACAGTACTCCTCCACAGAAGAGAAACGGTTTTAAAGGAAGCTTCTACAAAATTACAGTTCTTTCCAAGCAGAAAATTAGGAGACACGTTCACAATGATATTTGAAATTTCTGTCTTTAAAGATGTGGAGAGGGATGGGTTGTGGGCGTTAGTGACGTCCTTATAAAAGGAATTAATATTAGCTGGCAAAACTTAGACGTTAAACGTCTTAAAGTTACCATCGTCGTTCTTCACAATGGTGAGGATATTAAGACCATAACAACAAGCAAAAAAATCAATATTAGTCTAAATAGAAACAATCTTACAGAACTGAATTGGATTAATCTTACACATTTAGGCCTCATAGGGTTTTATTATACTGAACAAGTTCTAACAGAGAGTATGATAAACATAATAACTGGATTAGATTAAATTCTGTTATAAAACTATGGAGCAGTTAAACTTTATGACAAAAACCCCTCATTGTTCATTAATTTGTGGACAGACTGGTTGTGGGAAAACAATATTTATCCTCAATCTGTTACAAACAGTTTATCGTTATAATTTTGATCATATAGTAATTTTCTGCCCAACACTTAAATGGAACAAAGCATATAATGATAGAAGGTTTATATGGGCGGATGATGACATATATTTGATTGATCCCAGCAATAAGCTGAGTGAGTGTTTAGAACACCCCCCTCCCCCTCTCGCCTTCCTACCACTTGCCCCCCTTCCATTACATTTTTTTCAAAACTTTCATAAGAATAAAATTACCAGCTAAACCTGGAGTTTGATCTTCTACAACTCCTTTTTCTTCTCCTTTTTCTCCTTCCTCCTCTCTTTATCCTCCTCCTTCACCTCCTCTCCTCCTCCTACTACTACTTCTTCTTCTGATCTGCTTTTCTTCTTCTTTTCTTCATTAACTTCACGTGGGGATATTTGGACAATACACTAAAGAACATTTTACCCGCCTCCACCAGTTCTATTGGTTGTGTGCCAAGGCCTGGACCTCTAATGTTTGTCATGTCCCTCTGCAATGTCATTTCATTGGCTTTTTTTTCATATCTTCCCCTTGCACCCTTCATTCAACAGTTCCCTGGAGGATTGTTTTAGCTAGGCCATTGGGTCTGGCCATTCCAGCGTAGTTTCTTTCCCTGACTGATGTCAATGGATCATTGTGTTGTCCCATGTGCTGCCTGGTGATGTGATGCACTTTTTGGTTGGTTTGTATGTTCGGTGCATCTGATGTTTATTATCTTGCGATAACATGCCGTTGCCATGGTTTCCATGGCTTGGCGATTCTTCCTTCCAGATCCGCTGTGAGGGTTCATGTCTCGCATGCGTCCAGGAAAATGGAACATTCCAGTGCACGCAGAAGCCTGGCATATTCCATCTTCCTTAAGTCATGTCAGAAGTTTTCGCTCTCTGCAACTGGTAACCATGGAGACTCGGTACGACCTGCCGCATTGTGGGGAGTAAACCCACAACCTGGAGAGGAATGCGCCCAGCCAGGTTAATTTCGCCTAAAAAACCCCACCAGGATTCTGATAGTTATGAAAACTTCCTGCTTTTCGGGCCGCCAAAAGAGTGTCTTCCTACCACTGAAATCCTGGACAGGAAGCATAAGATTTGCAGGGGAAGACCATGCGGAAAAACAGAGCTCAGTAAGCTTAACGTGGAGGTGAGAAAACACAGTGAATTATGGAATTTCTGGTCATGTGCACTTCTAAACTGAAAAAGTATAAAATACTTAAATAATGAACTCAGGATGAAAGAAATAATAATATTCCAGCACTATGGCGCTTTCAGTTTCACTTACGTACCCTCGTAAAGAAAACTGGACCTCTTCCGCATTTCAGTATCTTTCAGAGGAAGACAATCGCAAGGTTTCCGTAAAAGCCACATAGATTGAGTTTCTTGGGAACTGGTTTCTGTTGTATTTTCGTAAATCCTGGACTACACGAGTAAAATGTAAGTCATCTTTACATTCATTACACCGTGGACACTCTGCACAGAGAGAGAGAGAGAAGAGAGAGAGAGAGAGAGAGAGATGCAGCTGCCACCTGTGGGAAACTGACATCCATCGTCGTGGGTGGTGGCAACCAAGCCACAATCCACTCCATTGGTTCTGACTCTCACACACACACACACACACAACCCTTCACCCCTACGCCCCAATCAGAATAACTGCGGAAACTGACGCGCTCGCTTGATTGGCAGCCAAGCGCTATGTGCGGACTATGCGGGTTTCACGCGCACTGTGCCTGTCTTCAAAGTGATTTGGAGAGACCGGCCACACGCCACAATTAGGATTTTGTACTAAAATACTATATAACCCATGTAAGAGTTTTGAGGTCTACAAAAAGTTTGAGCCAGTATTCAATGTTTAACTGACAATTGATTAAATGAACAACTCCCCCACCAATATTTTTCTTGTTTGGGGGCATTTTCATTGATGAAATAATAAACAATCTTCAAATACGGACCTTCCCTTAGTTGACTTCACATTTCAGGCCTTTGCACTCACCTGTGACCCTATCTTTGCGCCAGCTGGTTCCTCGCAAAAAATCCCATTCCTTTGATTTCAGTCTGCCTGCTTAGAATCACCTGGCTTGTGCCTTGATGGCCATAAGAAAGAAAATGAGGAAATGGAACTTTCAGACACAATAAAAATTCTAAAACTCTCCAAATTGCGCCAGTCTATAAATACCCGACTCCTTAAGCAAGGCCTTGGGCATTAATTTTGTGTGCAACTACCACTTACTGTTGTTACCAAGGCAGCCTGTGAGATTGGGTCAGACTGCGCGCGCGCGTGTGTGTGTGTTTTTGTGTGTGTGTGTGGTTTGTGTGTGTGGTGTGTGTGTGTATGCGCACCGTGCTGTGGAAGAGCAGTGTGCTTTGCGCAAGCAAAGCAGGCGGCGAAATGTACATTGAATGTTTTAACCGCAATGTGTGCAAAGCACCTGT
>JAFLJL010003477.1:0-20000 GCA_018398815.1 Conus ventricosus
CTAGTTTACAACGATTCCATTAGCTGCAGTTGTTTACATTCTGTTTTGGGTTAAAGTTGCTAAGTGTGGTTTGCATAGTATTAACCATATTTCAGTTAAACATAGGTTGCACCTTTTGAAACATTGCTGTATGGTGATGCTCTTTTATGATTTCCAGGATATATTGTAGCTTGTTTTTGCGTCTTTAAGTTTCCAGATATATTTGCTCAGTTTCTGTTTGGTTTTTATATTTTTCTTTATTGAATGACTGTTTGTGGTTTGCATATCTGGTTTTGAAGTGGTTTTCAGTGATCCCTATGTATGTTTCTTTTCATTTTCTGATGTTACAGTAGCCTGGTATACAATGTTGTTGTGGAGACATTTATTGTTTAGTGGCACTGCTCCTTTCTCCGTGCAATGCAAGATTTCCTTTCTTCACCCTTCTTTGCTGTGTTGATTTTCATTTTGTTGGATGCGTCAATCAGGTTTTTGAGGTTGGGCATACATGAGTACGATAGTTTGACAGTGTTTTTGTTAAATATTTTGGACAGTTTGTGCTCTTTTTGGAAATGAAGTTGCTAGGATTTTGAAGAATTCTTTCCCTATGTTTGTTTTTTGAGTTCCCGTCGTATGGGGGGTATACCATATGATTTTTCTTTTCCTATTTTTCTTGCTTTTATTTGTGTTGTTGTCCGGGTTGTATTGTAGTTTGTAATTGTATCCACTTGTTTGTAGTGCCGTCCTGGTATTCCACTGCTGCATTGTTGAACACTCTCATTGCATGACAGGTTTGATAGTCTCTTGTTATGCCATGGGGTATGGTCTTAATACAGATGGTGATGGTTACTTTTGGTGTGTACATAAAGAGGTGTATCGTTGGGTTTCTTGTATGGTTTATATATAATGGTTGTTGAGATCCAGTGTTATGTCTAAGTAGTTCACTACCTTTTTGTTTGCTTCAATGGTGATCTTTAAGTTTGTGGTTTTGGAAGATTTTGCATAGTTCTTTCTTCTTGTTTTCGATGGTTCTTGGTTGTTTGTTAGTGCAGCAAGGCCATCGTCCTCTGTACAGTCCGACTTGTTTTCCGAGTTTTTTCTTGATGTTGGACAGCATGAATAGTCCGACCAGTTCACATGTTTCTGCACCATCATATGAACCCATGGTTACGTCGAATGTTGAGTTTCTGTTGGTTTTTCCTGATCCAGGTTTCATTTCTGCTGTGTAGTAATGTTTTCTTGGTGTGGAGAATGATTTCCATTTCTGACCCTGTTATGTCTGTGTGGTTACTGGCAAACTTCAGGGCTTTGGAGAGTAGTTCCTCATCTATGGATGGTAAAAGTCTACTATGTCAAATGTGATAAATACTGTATTACTTTGTTTATTGAGTTTTTTGAACCATTGGATAACTTCGTATGTGTTCTTCCAGAGGTTGTAATCAGAGTTTGATTTTATGTCCTTTGTTATTTTTTTCCAGAATTTTCTTGCTTATATTGCCTAATTCAGATTTCGATGGTTTATTATCCTGCATGTTGGAGTTGTTATGAAAGGTTGGGTTTGTGTCTTTGAGTGTTAGAAAGCTCTTTTGTTTGCTGTCGCTCTATCTGTCCCTTAGGTCTATGCGCTCTGCAAGTCTTTATCTTTTAGTGCGGATACTGCATGTAAATTTTGTAAGCTTTTTTTGTAGTTTTTCTGGATGGTTTTTTCAAGGAGTTGAAATATTCCTTTTGTTCCTTTTGAAGTAATTGCTAGTTTTGTCAGCCTCACAAATATTTTTTTGTCATTTTGTACTTGTTTTTTATTTGGTTTTTTAATGTTGTTTTGAAATCGTTGTTAGATTTTTTGAATTCAATATTGGTTATCAGTTTTTTCACAAATTGATCTCAAAGGTTTCAATCGTCTAATGACTGTTGGTGATCGCCATGAATTTGAAAATCGTAGGTGTTTTTGTCCTCTTTAGAGAACTAATAAAAGGCGCTTTTGGCTCCACACCCTTCTCCCTGGCTTTAGCCGGTATCGACCGAGCGAATCCAAAAGCCGCCTTTTATATTTCTCTTACGAAGTAAATCAAAGGAACAACCCTACAAACATACATAAACTGTGTAGGTTATCAGTTTTTCAATACTAATTACTAAACTCTTTCAGATTTAGTTTTTTTGCTTTAATCCTGTGATTATCTTGATCGTTTTCAATAACACATTTCACGCAAACATTCATCAATGCAATCTCTGTCATTCCATGTGAAATAGACCTACAGGTCTTTAACTTCTCTAAAGTCTTTTAAAACCGAGTTATATTTTTTGCCATCAAAACCACCACTTATCCCAGCATGTCTTCACTGAAAGCAAGTTTTGATAAAGTGTTTCTCGTTTTAACTATGTCTCTTTCTGCCGAACAGTCATCTATAATAATATGTGTCTGCTTCCTTCAAACAATCTATAAAAGTGATCTAACACCACTCAGTTTAATGATAGGATTAACTAAAAATATGTTATCATCAGTCCATATAAACCGTTCAATCATGATATGCTCGTTCCATTTAAGTGTTGGGCAGAAAATCACAATATGATCAAATTTATAACGATAAACGTTTGTAACAGGTCGAGGAGAAATATTGTTTTCCCACAACCCAGTCTGTCCCACAATTAATTGAACAATGAGGGGTTTTTGGTCATAAAGTTTAACTGCTCCATAGTTTTATAACAGATTTAATCTAAACCAGTTATTGTTTTTATCATGCTCTCTGTCAAAACTTTTTCAGTATAATAAAATCCTATAAGGTCTAAATGTGTAAGATTAATCCAATTCAGTGTTGTAAGATTATTTCTATTTAGACTAATATTGGTTTTGTTGCTTGTTGCTATGACCTTAATATCCTCACCATTGTGAAGAACGACGATGGTAACTTTAAGTTTTTCAACGTCTAAGTTTTGCCAGCTAATTAGAATTCCTTTAAAAAGGACGTCACTGACGCCCACAGCCCCATTCCTCGCCTCATCTTTTAAGACAGAAATTTCAAATATCATTGTGAACGTGTCTCCTAATTTCATTTGTGGAATGAATTGTAATTTTGTAGAAGCATCTTTTAAAACCGTTTCTCTTCTGTGGAGGATGTACTGTTTATTCCCATACGGCTTTATTTCAATTTCTTTCCGACTATTGTCGTCCGGCATAAGACTTACATGTAAAGGGCCAGAGTTGAATGCTTTTCTGAAACTTTTTTGACGGCCAAAAAATGTAAATGGCTTATGAATTCAAATTTTATTTCCATTCTAAATATGGTTCTAAGTGCCATTTGAGGTCAGGTTTTCGAACTATTTTATATTCATACTGGCCAACATTATTTGCCTCTAGATTGCGCAGCTGTTCTAGTTTAGGAAACTTTTTGCTGTCGCCAACCTCTTTACGTTTATAATCACCATCTTTAGTGTACTCAAAACCATACAAAGCGCCTATCTCACCATTCTGTTCAAAGTCCGCAACGTCTGCAAGGTCTTTTAATTCTAAAGTTATACACCTCACAGGCGCTAATGTAACTCCCGATTCTTCTGGCCCACGCGACATTATTTTTTAGTACAGTTTATTATTTTATTTCTAAAACAATGTGTAGGTTATCACAATTTCACGACTTTCCCCGTTTTGTCTGCAATTTTTATATTAAATGATCCAACCCTCCCACAAACTAATCTTTTAAACTGTAAATTAGGGAATTGTATAATTTCATAATCGCAATATGCAGCTTTCCCTGATGGAAGAGCTCTTAAAAACAGTTGAGGGCCTTCCATCATATAAGTTTTCATCAGTGCTCAGCTCATCCAAATGAACATAGAGTAATGAATGTACTGCAAGATCGAGCGGATTTTCTCCCTCATAAGTAGTTTTGTTTGGAGTAACTCTAAATCTATGATTGTCAGCTGCAAAGCCTAACATTTAGCTAGCTCTTTATCAAAATAGTAACCTCCTTCATCTTCAGGCTTGAATGATAACATTGTTTTCAGATTTGCATTGTTAAGTTTGAGAGTAATGTCGAAGTTACTCATGGCTTCTTTTAGTGAGCAAAACCCGTAATAACCATCAGGTATTGTTAACTGGCTAACTTTGGCCCCTGTTTTGTCAACTTTTAGAATCTTATTATTATTTAGGGATTTAGTAATATTAAACCATACGACTTTGTAAAAAATTTCATGAAGTGCAACCATTCTGGTTCCGCAATTGTTATCAATAGCATGTTCTAAAAACGAAGGACGGTCTTGAGTTGTTATTGTTACAAACATTTTTTAAACGAAATAAAAATGAGCGCATACAAATATACTGATGCAAAACATTCTGTTGGGCCGCACTACAATCTTAAAATATAACAACTGACACCCTTGACATTTCTGTGACCCAGACTGACACCTTTCATAAAAAGGTGAGTACTGCATTGGACAAATATCTTAACCCCCCTATTAAAAAAGACTACATCGCAAAAGTGTGGTTCAGTCATCCAATGCAGTTTTATCAGAACCAGTTAAACTTTGCTGTGTTTTGTGCAACAACTGGGTGTGGAGTGTCGTATGCTGATCATTTAAATCATCCTGATCCTTTGGTGAGGTCAGTGTATAGATTTCATTTGTATTACACCTTTAGACGTATTTTGACTGAATTGCAAGCGCCATTGCCAAATGACAAACCGTTTAATCCATTTAGCAACAGAATAGACATGAAGGCTTTTGAAAGGATCTGTAACGAATTCAATATTAATGTTAAGACAGACTTTAGACAAAAGTTGGATCTTAATCATGGCTTAGGCACCCCTTATTTTTGGGGCGTGCACAGAAAGTATAACTATGACTGGAATCCTCCCTACACATCTTTCTCTTCAGGCACAACTGTTCACCTCGGTCCATAGAGCAAGAGCATCAAACAGCATGGACAACATTTATCTTAGACACTTCTAAGGGCCTAACTAAAGCAGGAATAGAACGAATAAACGACTCTGTTCGTACTTACGTTTGGGGTTCGCTAGGTTCGCAAGCACAAACGAGATCGAGCATAACTGATCCTTCTACTGGTTTTGATGCTCAAAAACAATACTTAGCAAATTTAGAGGACGCCATTAATTCTACAGTTGATTTGCCTTCAAGTATTAAAGATACCAAAATGTTTTACAATACGCAAGATCGAAAGTAGATTTTGCTGTTGGCACTGGATTATACATGCTGCCTTCTGACCTCAGACTCCAGATAGGAACAATAATAAACTACAATAATGAAATCCTTGTGGCAGGCAATGAACAGAAAGTTGGGAAAAACGAAATAAATTCTGAGCCAGTAATATTGCAAGCAGTAAACAAACACCCAAGAATAAGTCATCCAATCCCCGAGGCCCAAAGCCCGAAGGCCGTCAAAAAAAATAATGACCATGAATATGAAAAGACAGCACTTGTTCTTGGATTAACTGGCCTAGGATTACTTTATTTTACTAAAAATTAACCCGACTATTAAGAGAACTAAATGTCCATAAGTGCTCAGCCATAAAGCCAACTACTTTGCTTGCAGTAGACAAAAGCCAGCTAATAACACCCCCTAATATACCCGGTAAAGAGTCTATAGCTTTACCGGCTAATTTTTTTAATAAACCCGCAAGATGATCAAGCTGTTTTTTTACCCATGATTTATCAGGAGGAGGCGATGGCGGTGGAGGCACTAGACTTTGACCACCGTCGCCTGTAATAGCCATCACCAGTGTACTTATTGCAAATCCTAAGGCCGTTATAACGCTTACTAATGTGACTCCTTGCTCTCTAAACAATGTTCTTATTCGTTCTGCTAGTGTTGTGTCTTCATATAAAATTCTTTGGATAGTTTCTCTTATTCTGCTCACTTGAGTTCGTAATTGTTCTCGGTTAGTAGACAACACTTCTAGTCTTGCTGATCTCTCTTGTTCAAGATCTTTTAGTCTTTGGGTTATTCTTTCTTTAATATCAGGCCCTAAGTTGGCGTCATCAGCCTCAACGAGTTTTTCTTTTTCTCTTTTTATATGCTCATCTATTTCACCCAGTTTTGCTAAATTGTTTGTTAATTCGCCTCTGATGCTTCTTAAAGCATGATCAAGAGCCGCTATTTCTCGCATAGGCAATGGAGAATCATTAATTGTTTTTAATGCTGTTTCTTCTGAAAAACTGGTTTCTGCATCTATTATTTTGTCTGCTGTTGGACTTAAATCTTTAAGTTCCATGTTTTGCATTTGGTTATCTGTTGGAAGTTCTTGTAGCGTGTTTTGAAGTTTAGCAACGCATCCCTATCTAATTTTGGTTTAGCAATGCCAAGACGATTTTGATCTCCTACCCTAAGTCTTTGTTTAATTGTATTCATGCTTACAAACTTTGATGGGTCTTGTTTAGTTGTAAGCCGAACAAGTTGTCCTTGATCGTTGTTCACAAACAAATGACCATCTTTTACTTCAAAATCAGGGTCTATAAATTGGGGAGGTTCTAGGCCTAAACTTTTGTAAAATGCTCCGGCCGTACTTTCTGTTAATTCACGCCGCAATGAGAGCGCTGAGCGATGCTGTGTCAAAGGGATTATTTCACTCATGTCGTCTCCAGGATCAAAAACATCATAATCTTCTTCACCTTCAATTCCTGCCATGTTTCTTTAATAATAAACTTTTTATTTTGTTTTATAAAAATGTCACAAACATATGGCTCGATTCTTGACCCGCATAGAAGACTGAAAGAGCCCTTTGGCGTGAAGGGAAATAAACGGAATATTACTGTTCCAAATAATCCGTCTACTATTGATGCAGATCAAATTCTTACTGTTAAATTTCCAGACCTAGGAGCAGATGAAGTGATTGTGCCAGGCTCTGCGCAACTTACTTTTAAAATAGAACTCGAATCAACAGACCCAAAGAGGACAGTTGTCCAGAATCTGGGACGGGCAATCGTTAAGAAAATTTCTATAAAACTTGAGGGCAAGAAATATTTTCTTTACACAATGCAGACATATTTTTAACCTATTCTGATCTATGGCTAACCGGGGATGAAAGGGCTGATCTTGCGTTTCAAGGAATCGAAAATAATGAAGCACTAAAACACAGAATAGGCGCTGAAGATGCTAAAGACGGCAAAAAGTATGTTGCTGTAAGTTATGCGTATGGAAATCGCTTTTCCATCCCCTTGGATTTTGAGTTGTTAAGTGCGCATGCGCCATACTTTCAAGGAGCATTAAAAGACAGATTGTCATATGAACTAACTTTTAATGATACAAACGTGTTATCAGATCTACAGACACCGAAGCAAAGTACAGCATTTCTGACATCTCGTTAGTAGTTTGACGTTGTTAGCAACCTAATTTAGCAAGCTGATTGAGCAACAATATCAGTCAAAATTAGCAATATATTACGAAAGAGTGATTCATCAACAACATATCCTAGAAGCAGGGCAGACACTATATGGAATTTTAGTTTTAGTGCTGCGGCAAGATCGCTTAAAGGTATTTTATTGCTGTGTGAAGATGAAGAACCATTCAAAAGAGGAAGTGAAAAGTTTATTAATCCTAAAATAACGAAAGTACAATGTTCGATGAGGGTAGCCCTAACAAATCTACGCTAGCGGGCTTAAACCTTATCAGCATTTTGACGAAATAAGAAAATTGTTCGGAGGCGGGAGGCATAGAAGTCCAACAGTAGACCTTGTGTCTAAAGATCTGCATCTCAAAGTGTTAGACTCGATGATTATTTAACAACAAAATACGGTTTATGGATTGACCTAAGGTCAACAGAGGATAACCAGTTGCATGGAAGTGGGAGAACTGTTAGAGACGTAATAAACATTCAAATTGACAAAGAAAAAGATGACGATAAACCGCTTAATGCACATTTGTTTTTAATATATGATGCGCAGCTGAATATTCAAGATAACAGATTAAAAGATGTTTCAATACTAAATTATTTTTTCATTTTAAAAAAGCATGTCTGTTCAGCATTATCCAAAAGTACCTACGGAGTTGCCAAGAGAAGAGATAGTAGAAAGCCCTAGCATAAAAACCTTTAGATTAACCAACATTACACAAATGCAACAAAAACTAGAGCAAGACCTTTCAAAATACAGCAAAACCAAACGA
This sequence comes from Conus ventricosus, assembly GCA_018398815.1. NCBI lineage: Eukaryota > Metazoa > Mollusca > Gastropoda > Neogastropoda > Conidae > Conus > Conus ventricosus. The sequence goes on from JAFLJL010003477.1 coordinate 8,086, forward strand.
AGGTATTCTGCTGCCTTTAATGCTGTTACATATGTCAATACTGGAGCATCGACTATAAGCGCTCTATCAGCAGGAACGAGTGTAGGTCTCTTAGCAACGGCATAGGCGCACCCGCGCTTTGCCTCTAGGCGGTTTGTCTTTAGCTCTTGGCGTGTGTTCATTAGCTGTAGGTGCTGCTAGCAAAAAAATAAAAACTAAACTCCAAAAGCACACAGCTATAGTTCAACTAATAACAGCTAAACTTAGTTCCTTCAAGCTGATAATAAATAAAGCACTAGCTGACTCAAACATCACGGATGAAGAATTTAGTCGTTTACAGGCCGATTTTGATGACTATAAAAGACAAAAGTTCGATCTTCAAAAAAGGCGAGGACAAGTTTTTCTCAACAGCCAGACCCCGAGCAGATAAAAAAGGAATGCTTAAAAAAAGTAAACGAAACATTAAACTCTGTTCTAAACAGCTCACATTAACAACGCCAAAGGTGTTTATACTTTAGTTTATGAGTCCAAGCACAAAAAGACCGTCGATATTGATTCTGATTAATTTTTTTTTTTAATTTAAATAAATATTTTGAGTTAGAAAAGAAACTCAACATGGATAAGACATATGAAGGACCAGACGAATTTTTGAAGCAATGCAAGAAAATTTATCAAGAGCACTGAATGATATTGATTTAGAAGTCATTAATCCAGCAAGCGACGGCAAGTGTTGCCATGCTATTTCTCAAGTTCCAAGTAAACTAACAATAGACCCACCAGTTAAAGTAATGTTAGCTGTTTTAATCGACTATGTAACAATAAATGAAGAAAACCTAGAAGTCTGGGTCTCAACTAAACAACAGACTATTCTTTCCTCTAATGACTTAACACCGCGTTGGGCAGACCAACTGCTTACACACAGTTTGATGTGGCTGCTGAAGAAGCCAAAATGAGAGGCTCTGGTTGGTCAGAGGCGAAGTCTTAGAGATCAGATTAAAACAGTCTAAGTATGCGCCGATTGTAGGCAGGTCTTACATTCCAATACCTCCAGCATTAGTAGCAAAACGAGCAGTTCTAAACATAAAGAATACAGACAACAAATGTTTCATGTGGTGTGTTCTCGCAAGGTTGCATTACGCCCGCAAAAACGCAGAGAGAGTGTCTAACTATTGGGATTACATCAATGATCTTAACTTTAGTGGTATATCCTTTCCCGTTAGCGTGGATCAAATTGATCAGTTTGAAGAACAAAACAAACCAATAAACTGTTAATATCTACACATGGGATGAGGAAACAAATCTACAGCCGATTAAAGTGTCCAAGAACAGTCCAACGATTGGCGAACCAGACAAAAATCATGTTGACTTACTACTGATGTTTTCACCAGCGGGGCTGCCGCATTACACATTGATACGAACAATGAGTAGATTATTGCGGCATACTTCAAAGCATAAAAATAAACAAGAATTCTGCAGAAAATGTTTAACAAGAATGCCATCTGTTCAAGCCGCAAGCGAACATAAGAAACATTGTATTGGCCCAGTTGACTGTAATACAGAACTAATTACGCCCCCACCCGGATCTAAAATTAGTTTTAAGAACTGGAAAAAAATGCAAAATTCTCCATACGTTGTTTACGCAGACTTCGAATCACTCATTGTTCCTTATGAAGGGCCAGCGCCACAAAAACTTCGAAAAAGTCTTAATGAGTAATCATCAGATTTGTTCATTTGCCTTCATTATTGTTAGGTCGGATGGCGCTCATTCAACGCCAGAATTATATAGAGGACCAAATGCGGCTAGAAGATTTTTACAGCGCATGCAGCAAGTGCGCAATGACTGTTCTAATAATCTAAACTTATCTGAAATCATAATGACGCCTGAAGACCAAGAACAGTATGACTCAGTCACTCACTGTTGGATTTGTGGTTTAGAACGCAGTGAGGAAACCAATCCGACAGTAAGAGACCATGATCACATTAGCGGAAAGTTCAGAGGAGCGGCGCACAGTAAATGCAATCTTCAACTAAAGTTTGACCCAAAGACATGGAAGCTGCCATCTTCTTTCATAACTTGCGAGGTTACGACTCTCATCTTATAATGAAAGCAGTAACCGACTCCTTCAGGGTGTCATGCATTGCACAGTCATCAGAAAAGTACATGTGTTTCACTTTAAATAACATGTCTTTTTATGACTCTATGCAGCACATGATGGGATCGTTAGAGTCACTGGCTATGTCCTTAAAGTCCTGCCCAATAACGGAAGAATATTTTAACCCAACTCTCGTTAGAAAGGGCGTTTACCCTTATGAGTACATGAACAGTTGGGAAAGGTTTGATGAAGACACACTTCCTCCTAAAGGCGCGTTCTTTTCTTGTCTTAGAGGAAAGGACATCAGTGATTCTGATTACCAGCATGCTCAAGATGCGTGGCAGAAGTTAGAGTGTAAAACGATGGGAGACTATCATGACTCATACTTGATGGCTGATACATGTTTGTTGGCGGACGTCTTTGAAAATTACAGAAAGACCTGCATGAAACATTATAGCCTGGATCCCGCGCATTACATTTCTGCGCCTGGGATGAGTTGGGACGCTTTCTTAAAGTTTACTGGAGTACAGATTGATTTATTGTCTGACCTACCAATGATTCAGATGATTGAAAACGGATTGCGTGGGGGAATTAGTATGGCGTCGCATCATTACTGTAAAGCAAACAACAAATACTTGGACGACTATGATCCAAGTAAAAGGTCTAACTATCTCATGTATTTAGACGCAAACAATCTGTATGGTTGGGCTATGGCGCAATCACTTCCATTACGTAACTTTAAAATGTACACAGAAGACAATCCAAAAAATATTCAAAAGGCATTAAAGTGGTTGGGCAGTTTGACGCCGGATCAACAGCGTGGATACATTCTAGAAGTTGACTTAGAATATCCTCAGGAACTCCAGACCTACATAATGACTACCCATTAGCAGCAGAAAGTCTAAAGATAAATCCAAGAGAGCCGCTAAACTTGTGCCCAATCTTCGAGGCAAAAAAAATTATGTCTGTCATTACAGACTTCTACAATTTTATTTAAGACACGGTTTGAAGTTGACAGCTGTTCATCGTATAATTGCTTTTGATCAAGAACGTTCATGAAACCATACATCATGAAGAACACTGATCTTAGAACTAAATCCACAGATGCTTCAGAAAAAGACTTTTTCAAGTTGATGAACAACAGCTGTTTTGGAAAGACTATGGAGAATCCGCACAAGCGCAAAGATGTTAGATTAGTCACCAGAGAAAACGAAGCAATTAAGCTGACTTCAAAACCTAATTATCAGGACTTTAAAAGATTTCATGACCGCTTTTTGGCATAATGATGAAAAAAAAGAAAGTCAAATTGGACAAGCCTGTATTTATTGGGTTACTGTTTTAGAATTATCAAGCTTTTAATGTTAGAGTTTCTTTATGACTACTTTAAACCCTCGTATCCTAAGTCCAGAGTGCTTTACACAGATACAGACAGTTTTGTTATAGATATCCCTACTGAAGACATCTATAAAGACATGGAAATCGAAGTGGCTAAAGAGCATGCAGGATGGTACGACACATCTGATTATCCTAAGATTCGCCTTTGCATTCAATTACTAATAAAAAGGTTTTAGGAAAGATGAAGGATGAATTATCTGGAAAGGTGATTTAGGAGTATGTTGGTTTAAGGTCGAAAATGGTACAGTATTTCGAGCCAGGAGAAAATCATTAAGAAAGCAAAGGGAATATCTCGCAGTGTTGTGCAGTCAAACATATCACATGACAACTACAAAGAAGCATTGTTTGACAATAAGACTTTTCATCATGACAACGTAAAACTGCGATCTAATCTACATGAGATCAACACAACGGTTGTAACAAAGAAGTCATTAGATAGAACAAACACAAAACGGGTGTTTGTTAATCCAGAGTTTTCATATGCAATAGGGCACTGGAGGACCGCATAAACAGGGGGTTTATATTTTTTCATCAACTTTTATTATAAGATCAATCATAGCTTCATCCAATTCATTTAAATCTTTTCTGATGTTTGCTTGATGCGTTCGAATTTTTTTATTATTTCAAGATATTCTTTTTCCCAATTTGGGATTTTGAGTTGTAGGTGATCTGGATGGTTTAGCATGCATTGATTAATCCTCAAAAATGTTCCCCTAATAGCATTACACGCATGAAATGATTCCCGTATCATTTTCAAGGTCTCTTCCTTTATCATTTTTGTTTCGTTCTGCACTTCGTCCTGAGCTTCCATTTTAACTCAAATATAATTTACGTAAATTAATTAAGCGGAACTGTGTCTGGTGGGATTATCTGCAGTTCTTCCTTCACAAAAGATCTTTGAGGAGCTGGTTGTTTTGTTGTGTCAGTTTCTCGTAAATAATACACGGGCGGATTCATTTTTACAATTCTTTTTATTTCATATGGATCAACACTCCAAACTGGATCGGTTGCCCTGATGCGAATGTCCCCTTCTGCTTCCCCCGGTAAATAAAGGTACCTTACTTTCAAACCAAACGGTAATAGTTTGCCGGATGAAGACTCTCCTTCAGCAACATCTATTGTTTGTTTTTTGATTGCTTGTACTGGTTTTAGTCCTTTAAATTCTTCATTATTCATTGCGCGCAAAACTGAGGGCAGTCTTCTAACCCATTCTGTGTTGCGAGAATTGTCAATAAGCTCTCTGTGATACTGGTAGGAGAAAAGTCTTTCAGCTAACTGTTTGTTAAAGTTTTCAACTAAAGCCTGTGATCTGTGAACTCCTGGAATGCCTCTTTTAATGGTAACTCTATGTTTTAACAATAATTGATTCACTTGACCTTTAAATTTCTTTTCCATCATCAACTTGAACCATGCGAGGATAAGTTAAGGGGCCTCGTTGGTATATCAGTTGTATAGCGACAGCAACAGCAGAAGCACTCTTTTGTGTTAATGGTTCCGCATCTTTGTATCTTGAAGCTATGTCAATGACTGTGAGTGCGTACTTAAATCTTTTTCGTCTAATCGTATCATGGGGTAAATATAGAAGGTCCATTTGATGGGTGTCGTTCGGTATTGTATTCACAAAGTGTGGTCTCTGTATTCGCCTAGGCGCAGGTAAATAAATTTGCCAAATCGCTTGTTTAGATAACCATTCCTTTGCTGTTTGTTCACTGACTCCCGCTGCTTGGCTTAGCTTTTTTATTGCGTGATTCCTTCCAATATCCTTTTGGCGAATAATAGATTTTGTTCATTTTTATTCAGCCAATATTATGTGCAATAAAATACACGACGGTCATGCCAAAGACGATAAACACGATTTCTTGCATCTTTTGTTTTTCTGATGGCTGATAAAAGTCACTGAATTTTGGTGGGGGCAATGTCTGGATTGGTTTGCCCGTTACTAGATAATACTCTTTTATTGCTTGATCAACATCTTTAGATGTGTAAGCTGCATGTCCCTGTTTTTTCAGTGTGTCGTTAATAAAATCTAACTGCTCGATTCTCTGCTTTTCATAGTTATCTTGTGCAGCTGCTAGTTGCTCCATAGCTTTGTATGTCTTTTTTCTCTCGCCGTCATCCCGCAGTTTACTAAACGCGTAATTACTTCCGCTAAAAGCAAGCGCATTCACCACAGCGCCACCTATCATCATTACGAGTGAAGCCATTTTTTATAAATGTATTTTTTTTTTTACATATTTATACTGTCTGGAATTATTCCTTGCTTAACTAGAAAATCTTTCGTAGCGAATGAAGCTGCAATGATAGCGATTAGCTTTGCTGAATCCTCAAAGTCTAGTTTGCCAAGTTCTGCTGGTTTAATTCTTAACAAGCTTTTACCAAGCATTGTGTATCCTATACTTAGGCCCCCAATAACAGCAGAATGGTATACAAGGTTGGCAATAGTTTTTTCGGTGCTCATTTTAAAAAATAAAATAATTATAATTAATAAAAACATGAACAGCGACGATCTGCTAGAGCTACAGAGCGGCCTACACAGTCTTGGACTTACAAATGAAGAAGTTGATGATCAAGCTATTATGCCAAAAAAAGAAAGACTGTATTCTTTGGCAGCATGTGGAAAAACAAAACAGTTCCTCGGAAATGAATTCAGCATAGAACAGATTCAACAGATGTCGCCGCAAGACATTATAAAGTATCATAACAGGTATGAAGCGCAGCTGGGGTCGAGAATGGTAAAAAGTGTAGGACAAACAGTTCTTAGTTTGTACACTAAACTAGTCAGTAGATTTGCTCCCATTGATTCTGAACAAGATCTTACGTATGATTTAACGCAGGATCCAGTTTTAACTAAGTCATTAGAGTCTCTAGGGTGTGATCTGTATTACAGATTTGGAACATTGTTGTCGCCGTTAATCATGGGATTAATAACTTTTAATCATATAGATTTTATTTCCCTTCAAAATGAACGAGCCAGAAAATCAGCAGAATCAGAAAACACTGAATCAGGTGGAGAAAGTAACCAAGCCAGAAAATCAGCAGAATCAGAAAACACTGAATCAGGTGGAGACCAGTGAAAAGCATCCTCATCTGGGCGTGTTAAAGCAGGAAAAAAATTAGCAGAGTGGAACAGACAAAAAAAATTAATGTTACAATCACAGAATATAACTCATAATGAAAACATAAAACCGCCAACGCCAGAACAAGTTGATTCAATGCCAGCTATAAAAACTCCATGTGATTCAAGGGCACTAAGTCTTCATGGAATATTGAACTTAAAACTGTTTTCATTTTTGGTGCTCTTGCTGCTGCTGGGGGCGGTTATTACGGTTATAAAATATATAAACAACGCTGGCAAAAACAAGAGCCCAAACAATCTCCACTGCTAAATACAGAATCCGAAACACAACAGCACGCCAGCACCACCAATAACAAAAATCATTTTGATCCATTTCAAATGCAATAATATTTTAAAAACTTAATTTTAAAATTTTTTTGATAAAAATAAGCATGACGAATTATTATTTGTTTAAAATGATGAAGTCAATAAATAAAGACATGGAGTCTATAAAAGACATTACCATAGACCAGAATTGTAATCAATGTGGTTGCTTAGGATGTAAGAACTTCATTAAGATCTATGCTGACCGATTTCGCGCACAGGACGCTGAGCAAGATATTCTCAGCGATAAAGCGTTTTTTGAGGCGTGTGTGTACCATATTAAAAAATCTACTATTTAAGATAAAACATAGATTGTATTTTTTTTTTTTTGATAAGATAACTTGAATAAGAACTTAGTTGTACTTAGAGGATGACTTAGTTATGATCTTAGGTTAACTTGAGTAAAATCTTGAGGCGACTTGGGGGATGACTTGAGTAAGAACTTAAAAGTGACTTGGGGTGACTTGAGGATGACTTGAGTAAGAACTTGTGGATGACTTGAGGATGACTTAAGTAAGAACTTAGAAGTGACTTGAGGATGACTTGAGGATGACTTAAGTAAGAACTTGTGGATGACTTGAGGATGACTTGAGTAAGAACTTAGAAGTGACTTGGGGTGACTTGAGTAAGAACTTGTGGATGACTTGAGGATGACTTAAGTAAGAACTTAGAAGTGACTTGAGGATGACTTGAGGATGACTTAAGTAAGAACTTGTGGATGACTTGAGGATGACTTGAGTAAGAACTTAGAAGTGACTTGGGGTGACTTGAGTAAGAACTTGTGGATGACTTGAGGATGACTTAAGTAAGAACTTAGAAGTGACTTGAGGATGACTTGAGGATGACTTAAGTAAGAACTTGTGGATGACTTGAGGATGACTTGAGTAAGAACTTAGAAGTGACTTGGGGTGACTTGGGGTGACTTGAGTGTGTGCATGCGTGAGGTGGGAGGTGGGGCAGGGTGTGTGCGTGCGCCTTTGATTATTTATAAGAAACGGATGTTCAGAATATAATATATTTATTATCAGTAAAACAGCAAAACAACAACAATAACAATAACAGCATATATACAAGCACGATCGCACGCACACACACAGACACAGACACACACACACACACGCAAGCCAACAGCATTCCATTTGTCACTTTACTGGTAGGCGCCCAGCCAACGCAAATCAGCCCGTGTCAAATTACACAAAATTACATAGCCAGGGCAGCAACGCATGCCAGTGATCATGCCGGCCTTCCTGATTTTCCCGATTACTTTTTCAAATCGGGAAAATCCGAAACCCCAAAGTTAGCGGAGTTTCCCGATTACTTTTCAAATCGGGAAAATCCGAAACCCCAAAGTTAGCGGAGTTTCCCGATTTGAAAAGTAATCGGAAACTCCGCTAACTTTGGGGTTTCCCGCAAGTAATATTTTCACATTTTATGTATTAAAAGCAGCATTTTTATATTCAATCTAATAAAGAATTTAAAATACATTTTATTAAAAAGTAGTGACTAAAAAGTAAGGTAAAATGCACTTTGTTAATTAGCTTTTAATTTTGTTTTACAAAAATCAAAAACAACTTTACACTAGGCAACTAGACACCATAGAATTGTAAAGCTTTCTATGTGTCGGGTATATATATAAATCTTAAAATAAATAACGTTGAGAATATGCCTGCGGTAGTTTTATATTCTTGTTTGTCATGGTATTGCAAAAGTCTAAATTTGGCCCTTTTCCCTGCCCTCAGTTGATCTCTTCCTATTTCGCGTCTTTGGTCACTGGCATGGCTATGAACGCCTGTAAACCAATTTCGTGTGTATGGCTTTGGTCACTGGCGTGGCTATGAACGCCCGTAAACCAAAATATGGAAGAGTCACTAAAAAGGGGGTGAGGGGACTGCCCCAAATTAGAAAAATAGCGAGCAGGCAACCAAGTATGAAAGTATACTACTGTTGGAGGCATATTCTCAAAACCCTTCACATCTGGCCACATTATCTGTGATCCTCTGGATCTGGCTTGGGGCCCTAGGGCGCCATAGGGTCTCAAGTTAGACCCATGGGTGATCAGTAATGTGCTTAGATGCGAAGAGTTTTGCTTTTTTTTATATTGAAAATGATCAAGAAAACATAGGATTAAGCAAAAACTGAAATCTGAAAAGTTTAGTAAATTAGTATTGAAAACGGATAATCCTACACAATATGTTTGTTTGTAGGGTCGTTCCTTTGAATACTTCGTAGAGAACTATAAAAGGCGGCTTTTGGATTTGCCCGGTCGATACCGGCTAAAGCCAGGGGAGACCGGGGTGAGCCAAAAGCCGCCTTTTATAGTTCTCTTCTTTTTTTGCATTCGGGTTCAGGAAAAAGAATGCTTTCCATCTCATATTGCGTACGAACTTTTCGGTTTGTTCTATTAATCTTTTTAAGTAGAATTGTGGGTTAGAGAACGGTATGTTTTTTGTTGACTGCCTAAAATTGATTTCCTCCATTTTAAAATCTTTCGGGCCACAGTGCTCAACGTGAGGAGCAATCAAGATGAATATAACCAAAGAGCCTAAAATTATTTTAAAAGTGCTCGACCCCTTGGGGAGCAACATTTGTCAATGATGTTAAAAAGGAAGGTTAAAACTCAAGGTTAAAACTCGACAAATTTGTTTCTAGCGGCGTTGCGCTGTCATCAGGATGGTTTTTGTTTGCCCACCGCCGATGTTATATAGCGTGTGGGCTCACGTTTGCGGTTGTTTGCACGTGCGGGTTGGCTGCACGTGTTTTTTGGGGCTTTCAGGTTTTTGTTTTGGATGTGTTCACTAACAACGATTTCCATTTATGCCTGCAGTTGTTTACTATTTCTGTTTTGGTGTTTAAAGTTGCTAAGTGTGGTATGCATAGTATTAACCATTTTTCAGTTAAACATAGGTTGCACCTTTTTGAAACATTGCTGTATGGTGATGCTCTTTTTATGATTTTCCAGGATATATTTTAGCTTGTTTTTGCGTCTTTAAGTTTCCAAATATATTTGCTCAGTTCTGTTTGGTTTTTATATTTTTCTTTATTGAATGACTGTTTGTGGTTTGCATATCTGGTTTTGAAGTGGTTTTCAGTGATCCCTATGTATGTTTCTTTTTCATTTTCTGATGTTACAGTAGCCTGGTATACAATGTTGTTGTGGAGACATTTATTGTTTAGTGGGCACTGCTCCTTTCTCGTGCAATTGCAAGATTTCCTTTCTTCACCCTTCTTTGCTGTGTTGATTTTCATTTTGTTGGATGCGTCAATCAGGTTTTTGAGGTTGGGCATACATGAGTACGATAGTTTGACAGTGTTTTTGTTAATATTTTGGACAGTTTGTGCTCTTTTGGAAATGAAGTTGTTAGGATTTTGAAGAATTCTTTCCCTATGTTTGTTTTGAGTTTCCCGTCGTATGGGGGGTTATACCATATGATTTTTCTTTTCCTATTTTTCTTGCTTTTATTTGTGTTGTTGTCTGGGTTGTATTGTAATTTGTAATTGTATCCACTGTTTGTAGTGCCTCCTGGTATTCTACTGCTGCATTGTTGAACACTCTCACTGCATGACAGGTTTGAGAGTCTCTTGTTTATGCCATGGGGTATGGTCTTCAATACAGATGGTGGATGGTTACTTTTGGTGTGTACATAAAGAGGTGTATCGTTGGGTTTCTTGTATGGTTTATATATATGATGTTGAGATCCAGTGTTATGTCTAAGTAGTTCACTACCTTTTTGTTTGCTTCAATGGTAATCTTTAAGTTGTGGTTTTGGAAGATTTTGCATAGTTCTTTCTTCTTGTTTTCGATGGTTCTTGGATTGTTGGTTAGTGCAGCAAGGCCATCGTCTCTGTATAGTCCGACTTGTTTTCCGAGTTTTTTCTTGATGTTGGACAGCATGAATAGTCCGACCAGTTCACATGTTTCTGCACCATCATATGAACCCATGGTTACGTCGAATGTTGAGTTTCTGTTGGTTTTCCTGATCCAGGTTTCATTTCTGCTGTGTAGTAATGTTTTCTTGGTGTGGAGAATGATTTCCATTTCTGACCCTGTTATGTCTGTGTGGTTACTGGCAAACTTCAGGGCTTTGGTGAGAAGTTCCTCATCTATGGATGGGTAAAAGTCTACTATGTCAAATGTGATGAATACTGTATTACTTTGTTTATTGAGTGTTTTGAACCATTGGATAACTTCGGACAAGTCGGACTATACAGAGACGATGACCTTGCTGCACTAACCAACAATCCAAGAACCTTCGAAAACAAGAAGAAAGAACTATGCAAAATCTTCCAAAACCACAACTTAAAGATTACCATTGAAGCAAACAAAAGGTAGTGAACTACTTAGACATAACACTGGATCTCAACAATCATATATATAAACCATACAAGAAACCCAACGATACACCTCTTTATGTACACACCAAAAGTAACCATCCACCATCTGTATTGAAGACCATACCTCATGGCATAAACAAGAGACTATCAAACCTGTCATGCAGTGAGAGAGTGTTCAACAATGCAGCAGTAGAATACCAGGAGGCACTACAAACAAGTGGATACAATTACAAATTACAATACAACCCAGACAACAACACAAATAAAAGCAAGAAAAATAGGAAAAGAAAATCATATGGTATAACCCCCCATACGACGGGAAACTCAAAACAAACATAGGGAAAGAATTCTTCAAAATCCTAACTTCATTTCCAAAAGAACACAAACTGTCCAAAATATTTAACAAAAACACTGTCAAACTATCGTACTCATGTATGCCCAGCCTCAAAAACCTGATTGACGCATCCAACAAAATGAAAATCAACACAGCAAAGAAGGTGAAGAAAGGAAATCTTGCAATTGCACCAGAAAGGAGCAGTGCCCACTAAACAACAAATGTCTTCACAGTAACATTGTATACCAGGCTACTGTGACAGAAAATGAAAAAGAAACATACATAGGGATCACTGAAAACCACTTCAAAACCAGATATGCAAACCACAAACAGTCATTCAATA
>JAFLJL010003478.1:0-17469 GCA_018398815.1 Conus ventricosus
CAACACGCCTACAAAAATCGCCTCCCCCCCCCCCCACCCACCCACTTTTCATCTCAAAGGGCAAGATTGCTCATCTCCTTACACAGTGTGCATGTGTTCACCCCCCCTCAATAAACTGTCCCAGAAAGTTCATCGTGCCAGTTGTCACAAGTGACGAACCTGGGGCCATTCCATCATGGTCACTGTCACAACGGCCTGTCACGCGACGGTCTCGCTTACAAAACCTCGCATGCATACAAAGACAACCATTGTGCCCCGCATGCAACCACACATCTGATTCCTTTTCAACAAAATAAACCAGAACACAATTTTGAAAGTCCTCCCCCCCATATAAAAAAAAAAAAAAAATATCTATGCCTCACTCCTTTGGCACAAGTTTTTTTTTCTCATTTTCTTTTTTTTTTTCTTTTTCTTTTTTTTTGATACTTCCTTTCTTTTTTTCCCTTTATTTTCCTTTTTTTTTTGAAGGGAGATGGGGGGAGGGAATATAGCATTCAACAAGACGTCACCTTTTATTTTAACTGTACTTTGAAAAGAAAAATAAAAAGAAGAAAAAAACTTAAGTTACACTGACTTCAGCCTATCAATCATACAATTTTTAGGTTATACAGACGTCTAATTTGCCCTGTACAAAAAAGTTGTTTTTGGGTTCACAGACCCCAGCATAGCTGCCAACTGCTACGAGATCGCCGTAGTTTGCTACGCCAAAGAGAAATGCTTGCTACGACGCTACTACGATCATTAAATTGCTACGGAGAAAACAAAAAAATTCGAAGATACTTTCGTTTTGTTTTGGACAGCGCTAAGTAACGTCTCTATCGGTCTGTCGGAACTGCATTTCGCCTTTCGGTTTTACTGTAGCACGTAGATTTTTATTTACAATTTGCCCTCTTCCTCTGCTTCATCTCTGTATAAATAACATTTATAGATATACTAAGAGTACTGTAGCTTTAATGTGGTCCGTAAAACGGTTATAGGCCTGATTTCTTTTTAGAACGCGCGCAAATTAAGTTGCTACTGTCAAATTGGAAATGCTACTGTGAAAATTGTAAAAATGCTACTGTAAGCCGAAATGAGCAGGTTGGCAGCTCTGCCCCAGTTCTTGTTTCTCAAAAAACTACATACGGACAGTTTTCACATCAAATTAAAATCAAAATCCTCTCAACAGTGGACATTACCAATCGTCTCAAGGGGCGGCGCATGAAAACGGACGATGATGCTGAAGGTGTGAATGTGGGGAGATTGTGTCATAGTCACTGTGAATGTGGGGAGATTGTATCATGGTCACTGTGAATGTGGGGAGATTGTGTCATGGTCACTGTGAATGTGGGGAGGTTGTATCATGGTCACTGTGAATGTGGGGAAGTTGTATCATAGTCACTGAATGTGGGAGGTTGTATCACGGTCACTGTGAATGTGGGAGGTTGTATCATGGTCACTGTGAATGTGGGGAAGTTGTATCATGGTCACTGTGAATGTGGGAGGTTTTATCATGGTCACTGTGAATGTGGGGAAGTTGTATCATGGTCACTGTGAATGTGGGGAGATTGTATCACGGTCACAGTGAATGTGGGCGGTTGTATCATGGTCACTGTGAATGTGGGGGGGTATGGTCACTGTGAATGTAGGGAGGTTGTATCATGGTCACTGTGAATGTGGGAAGTTGTATCATGGTCACTGTGAATGTGGGAGGTTGTATCACGTCACTGTGAATGTGGGGAGGTTGTGCATGGTCACTGTGAATGTAGGGAGGTTGTATCATGGTCACTGTGAATGTGGGAGGTTGTGCATGGGCACACTGATGTACTGAGGTTGTATCATGGACACTGTGAATGTAGGGAGGTTGTATCATGGGCACTGTGAATGTGGGGAGGTTGTGCATGGTCACACTGAATGTACTGAGGTTGTATCATGGTCACTGTGAAAAGTAGGGAGGTTGTATCACGGTCACTGTGAATGTGGGGAGGTTGTATCACGGTCACTGTGAATGTTGGGGAGGTTGTATCACGGTCACTGTGAATGTGGGGAGGTTGTATCATGGTCACTGTGAATGTAGGGTGGTTGTATCTTGGTCACTGTGAATGTGGGGAGGTTGTATCATGGTCACTGTGAATGTGGGTGGTTGTATCATGGTCAATGTGAATGTGGGGAGAATGCATCATTGTCACTGTGAATGTGGGAGAATGCATCATGGTCACTGTGAATGTGGGGAGAATGCATCATGGTCACTGAATGTGGGGAGGTTGTATCATGGTCACTGTGGGGAGATAGTATCATGGGAACTGTGAATGTGGGAGGTGTATCATGGTCACTGTGAATGTGGGGTGGTTGTATCATGGTCACTGTGGGGAGATAGTATCATGGTAACTGTGAATGTGGGGGGTATGGTCCCTGTGAATGTGGGGTGGTTGTATCAGGTCCCTGTGGGGAGATAAGTACATGGTAAACTGTGAATGTGGGTAGGTTTGGTATCAGGTTCATGTGATGTGAGGGTGGTTGTAACATGTCACTAGTGAAAGTGGGAGGTGTATCAATGGTCACTGTGAATGAGGGGAATTTGCATCAGTGGTCACTGTGGGGAGATAGAAATCAAGGTAACTGTGAATTTGGGGGGTTGGATCATGGTCATGAGAATTTGGGGGAGGTATTATCATGGTCACTGTGAATTTGGGGAGGTTGTAGCATGGTCACTGTTGAAAGTGGGGAGGTTGTATCATGGTCAATGCTCATCAGTACTGAGGATTTTACCCGGAGGCCGTGTTTGACCTGAAGGAGGTAACTGGAGAAGATCTCATGTCTGTCTCCTCCGATGGGACATGGGTGTGTTTCAGGGTACGCTCTGACAAACAACGGTAGTGGGCACTAGGGGGTGGCACGATATCAGACTGTCAACAACTCTGCTGTGTGATGGGACATGGGTTATCAGGGTAAGCTTCTGACACGTCGGCACTCCGATATCTTCTGACGTCATCACCTCTGGCGTGTGAGATGGGGACAATGGTTTGTCAGGGTAAAGCCTGACACGGTATGGCACTCACGATATCTGACTGTCATCAACTCGCTGTGTGATGGACATGGTTTGTTTCGAGGGTAGCTCTGACACGGTAATGGCAACTCGACGATAATCTGGACTGTCAATCAACTCTGCTGTGTGATGGGACAGTGGTGTTTCAGGTGAAGCTCTGACACGGTGGTGGCACTCACATACTGACTGTCATCAACTAGCTGCTGTGTGATGGGACATGGTGTGTTCATGCGTAAGCTCTGACACGGTATGGCACTGCACGAATATCTGACTGTCATCTAACGTCTGCTGTGTGATGGGAACATGGATGGTGTTCAGGGTAAGCTCGACACGTTTGGGCACTCACGATATCTGACTGTCATCAACTCTGTCTGTGTGATGGGACATGGTGTGTTCAGGGTAAGCTATGACACGGGAATGGGCACTCACGATACTGACTGTCATCAACTCTGCGTGTGATGGGAAAATGGTGTGTTCAGGGTAAGCTCTGAACACGGTATGGCACTCACGATATCTGAACTGTCATCAACCTCTGCTGTGTGATGGGACATGGTGTGTTCAGGGTAAGCTCTGACACGGAAATGGCATTTCACGATATCTGGACTGTCATAAACTCTGCTGTTGATGGACATGGTGTGTTCAGGGTAAGCTCTGACACGGTATGGCACCACGATATCTGACGTCATAAAACTCTGCTGTGTGAGGGACATGGTGTGTTCAGGTAAGCTCTGACACGGTATGGCACTCACAATATCTGACTGCATCAACTCTGCTGGGGTTGATGGGACATGGTGTGTTCAGGGTAAGCTCTGACACGGTATGGCACTCACGAAACCCTGACTGTCATCAACCTGCTGTGTGAGGGGACATGGTGTGTTTCAGGTAAGCTCTGACACGGTATGGCACTCACGATAATCTGACTGTCACCCAACTCGCTGTGTGATGGGACATGGTGTGTTCAGGGTAAGCCTCTGACACGTATGGCACTCACGAAATCTGCCCTGTCATCAAACTCTGCTGTGTGATGGGACATGGTGTGTTCAGGGTAAGCTCTGACCACAGTATGGCACTCACGATATCTGACTGTCATCACTCTGCTGTGTGATGGGACATGGTGTGTTCAGGGTAAGCTCTGACACAGTATGGCACTCACGTTAATCTGACTGTCATCAACCCCTGCTGTGTGATGGACATGGTGTGTTCAGGAAAAGCTCTGACAGGGTATGGCACTCACGATTCGGGACTGTCATCAACTCTGCTGTGTGATGGGACATGGTGTTTTTCAGGTAAGCTCTGACACAGTATGGCACTCACGATATCTGACTGCACAACTCTGCTGTGTGATGGACATGGTGTGTTCAGGGTAAGCTCTGACACAGTATGGCACCCCACGAAAATCTGACTGTCATCAACTCTGCTGTGTGATTGGACAAGGTGTGTTCAGGGTAAAGCTCTGGCACGGTATGGCACTCACGATATCTGACTGTCATCAACTCTGCTGTGTGATGGGACATGGGTGTTTCAGGTAAGCTCTGGCACGGTATGGCACTCACGATATCTGACTGTCATAAACCTCTGCTGTGTGATGGGACATGGTGTGTTCAGGGTAAGCTCTGACACGGTAATGGCACTCACGATATCTGACTGTCTCAACTCGCTGTGTGATGGACGGGTGTGTTCAGGTAAGCTCTGACACGGTACCCACTCACGAATTTTCTGCCTGTCATCAACTCTTCTGTGTATGGACATGGGTGTTCAGGGTAAGGCCTACACGGTATGGCACTCACGATATCTGACGTCCATCAACCTGCTGGTAAATGGAATGGTGTGTTCATGTAAGCTCTGACACCGGTATGGGCACTCCAACATATCAGACTGTCATCAACTCTGCTGTTTACTTGGCCGCATGCACGGGGGTTATCATGATGACCATACATCATACTGGGGAAATCAGTGATGACCATAAAATCATACGGGGGTTTATCATCAGGATGACCATACATCAGTACGGGGGTATCATCAGTGATGCCAACATCAGTACTGGGGTATCATCAGTGATGACCATACATCAGAAACGGGGGTATCATCATGATGACCATACATCAGAAACTGGGGTATCATCAGTGATGACCATGACATCAGTACTGGGGTATCATAGTGATGACCATACTCAGTACTGGGGTATCATCAGTGATGACCAACAACATCTGGGGTTATCAGTGATGACCATACATCAGTACTGGGGTATCAGTAAATGACCATACATCAGTACTGGGGTATCAGTGATGACCATACATCATACTGGGGTATCAGTGATGCCCCATACATCAGTACTGGGGTATCATGATGACCAAAAACATCAGTACTGGTATCACAGTGAAGACCATACTAAAAGTACTGGGGTAACAGTGATGACCATACATCAGTACGGGGTATCAGTAAAGACCATAAAATCATTATTTGGGGTATATCAGTGATGACCATACATCATACTGGGTACATCAGGATGACCATACATCAGTACTGGGGTATCATGATGACCATACATCATACTTGGGGTACAGTGAACCTACATCAGTACTGGGGTATCGTCAGTGATGACCCATACATCAGTACGGGGTATCAGTGATGACCATACCATCACTACTGGGGTATCAGTGATGACCATAAACACTACTGGGAATCATCAGAACAGATAGACCATACATCACTACTGGGGTACCCTTTGATGACCATAAACAGTACGGGTAATCAGTATGACCATACATCAGTACTGGGGTATTCAGTAAAGACCATTACATCATACTCTGGGGTATTCAGTGATGACCATACATCAGTACGGGTATCATCAGTGATGACCATACATCAGTACGGGGTAAATCAGGGGATGACCATACATCATACTGGGGTATCATCAGTGATGACCATACATCAAAACTGGGGTATAAAGTGATGACCATACTCATACTGGGGGTAATCAGTGATGACCATAAAACAGTACTGGGGTATCATAGTGATGACCATACATCAGTACTGGGGTATCTCATTGATGACCATACACACAGTCTGGGGTATCAGTGATGACCATACACAGTACTGGGGAAATCATGGATGACCTAACAACAAGAACTGGGGTAATCATTGATAACCATACATCATACTGGGGTATCAGTGAGACCATACATCATACTGGGGTATCATCATGGAGACCATACATAAAGTACTGGGTATCATAAAGGATGACCATACATCAGTACTGGGGTATCATGATGACCATAAAATCAGTACTGGGGTAATCAGTGATGACCATACATCAGTACTGGAGTATCAGTGATGACCATCCCATCAGTACTGGGTATCACAGTGATGACCATACATCAGTACTGGGGTATCATCAGTGATGACCATACATCATTTACTGGGTATCATCAGTGATGACCATACATCAGTACTGGGGTATCAGTGATGACCATACATCAGTACTGGGTATCTCAGTGATGACCATACATCAGTACTGGGGTATCATCAGTGATGACCTACATCATACTGGGGAATCAGTGATGACCAAAACATCAGTACTGGGGTATCAGTGATGACCATACATCAGTACTGGGGTTATCAGTGATGCCCCAACTTCAGTACTAGGGTTATCATCAGTGATGACAAAACATCATTACTGGTTTACATGATGACCATACATCATACTGGGTATCTGATGACCATACTTCAGTACTGGGGTATCATCAGTGATGACAATACATCAGTACTGGGGTATCATCAGTGATGACCATACATCAGTACTGGGGTATCAGTGATGACCAACATCAGTACTGGGGAAATCAGTGATGACCAACATCAGTAACTGGGTATCATGATAAACCATACATCAGAAACTGGGGTATCAGTGATGACCATACATCAGTACAAGAGCCTTAGTGTTTATTTCATCTTGCTTTAAAAATTAAATTAGTTTTAAATTTATTTATACCCATGCTTAATCAACACATAAAAGGGAGGGTCAAAAGAGTTATAAATGCTTTGAATCACCTGCCAGTGGAAGTTTTAAACTCTAATGAAACGATTGTGAGTCACTTGCTTTAATTGACCCGTGCAAGTAGAGCTCTTTTTTTTCATATCTGTCTAACGAAATGAAGGTTGTGGAAATTGGAACCAGCTAGGCTTGGAGCAAAAAATTTTTCTCCAAGTAAGTATTACGAAATGGGGCCCTCTCTGGCTGCTGTCATTTCTTCCAGTCGATGCAGATTCTTAAACCCGCTATTCTTCCTTTGCCCATCACTGTTGATGCAGTTATTACCCCCGGCTATATCCCTTTTTTTTTTTTTTTGCTGTCCCAACCTCTGCGCCACCTCAGAGCAGAGAACCCACCCGCTCATTCCGACAACCCCGTCCACAGCCACAGCCCGGTCAGCCCCGCCGCAGCCCCAGCACCGGCAATCCACAGGGAGCAGTCAATGCCCGGTCGTCGAGAGGCAACCCACCGGAGGAGACACGAAACTGCGGGCCGAGTCACTTCGTTGGTGTTCGGGTGGCGCCTGTTCTGATCTAACATATCGCAGGACACCCCCTTTACAAAGGGCCCCCTACTGACGACAATAATGCTTAGTCGCGAACCGGCGTGAGTGAGCTCTCCCTCCGGAGGGCGCCACCACGTCCATCCAAGGACAGCCCCAATGGACTCGCCGATACCGGTGACCCCGATGGAACCAAACCAAGCCACAGACGTGGAGAGGACACCGAAACTGAGGTCCCCCATGAGAGCAGGGCATGAAGGGTCACAGAATTTGAAACTTTTTAAAAAATTTTTAAAGCTGATTGATGAGGAGAGGATGATTAAGATGATGCAAAGGAAATTTTATTTCGGTCTGAGACTACATGACAGGGCTTACTCTAACCTTTCTTTCATAATATATCCCGGCGTCAACCATGCCCGAGAGATACAGGGACCTGCAGTGTTGGTCATGAAATTTGAGGGAACACTCTCGGAAACGCATCCATTAAGGGATGAAACTCGACTGTGTGGTCCCAGTCTTCCCAACTGAGTCGCAGCAAACTCAACCTCTGGGGAGGAGTCGTCGGGCAGAAAAGACCCACATGACTCTGATGGGGTTCGAACCCACGACCCCCCCAGCCGGGAGTTCCGCGACGCTAACCCCCTTCGCCAAAGGCGGCTGGTTCCCCGCTATTCTTCCTTTTGACCATCACTGTTGATACAGTTATTACCCCGCTGTTCTTCCTTTGACCATCGCTGTTAATACAATCCTTACCCGCTATACTTCCTTTGACCATCACTGTTGATACAGTTCTTACCCCCTATTCTTCCTTTGACCATCGCTGTTGATACAATTAAATTAACCCCGCAATTCTTCCTTTGACCATCGCTGTTGATACAATTATTACCCCCCTAAATTCTTCCTTTTTGACCATCGCTGTTGATACAGTTCTTACCTCGCTATTCTTCCTTCTGACCTATACTGTTGATACAATTATTAACCCCGCTATTCTTCCTTTGGCCATCGCTGTTTTATACAGTTAATTACCCCCGCTATCTTCCTTTGACCATCACTGTTGATACAGTTCTTACCCCGCTATTCTTCCTTTGGAAACCCTCGCTGTTGATACAATTAATTACCCCGCTGTTCTTCCTTTGACCATCGCTGTTGATACAATTCCCTTTTTTGTCCGGGCCAGTTCTTATTTCACTCTGTCGTGGATTGGACAGGGAATGCACGGGGCTGAAGTCACGTGGTAAGGTTTGGCACCATTGGAATGCGTCCGTCTGACAACTGGCGCATCCAGTAATCCGACCCTGAACATCATGCTGCTGACTTCCTCCAGTCCATGGCCGGGTCCATGACCTCGCCGCCCCCCTGCAGGGGAGATTACTGCTGGCTGATGAAGGATCAACTGTCAGAAGGGCCACTCCCGTCATTGTGCGGAACTCAGCATCGGACTCGCCTGGGTAGGGATTTAGGCATCGATGGATGAATCATACCATGCCACTGTCAGATCTGGCTTCTGTTCCCACTTCAATCTGTCACAGCTGATCTGGGCTAATTCCTCACTTTCAATTTGTCCCTAGCATGATCTGGGCTCTATTCCCTCACTTTCAATTTGTCATAGCATGATCTGGCTATATTCCTCACTTTCAAACTGTCATAAACATGATCTAGGCTCTATTCCTCACTTCAATCTGTCATAGCATGATCTGGTTCTATTCCCGACATTCAGTTTTTGTTATAGCATGATCTGGGCTATATTCCCCCCATTCAATCTGTCATAGCATGATCTGGGCTCTATTTTACCACATTCAGTTTGTTATAGCAAGATCTGGGCTATATTCCCCTTTCAATCTGTCATAGCAAGATCGGTTCTATTCCCCACATTCATTTGTTATAAACATGATCTGGGCTATATTCCCACTTTCAATTTTGTCATAGCAAGATCTGGGCTCTATTTACCACATTCATTTGTTATGCAGATCTGGGGAATATTCCCCACTTTCAATCTGTCATAGCATGATCTGGGCTCTTCCCCACATCTGTTGTCATAGCACGATCTGGGCTGTATTCCCCACATTCAGTTGTCATAGCATGATCTGGGCTCTATTTCCCACATCAGTTATCATAGCATGATCTGGGCTCTAAATTTCCCCACATTCACTTTGGGCATGGCATGCTCTGGGCTCATTCCCCATATCATTTGTCAAGTATGATCTGCGCTCTATTTCCCATATTCAGTTTTGACATAGCTTGATCTGGGCTCTATTCCCCACATTCAGTTTTTCATAGCGTGATTTGGGCGCTATTCCCCACATTCAGTTGTCATAGCATGATCCTGGCTCTATTCCCCACATTCATTTATCATAGCATGATCTGGGCTCATTCCCCACATTCACTTTGTCATGGCATGCTCTGGGCTCTATTCCCCATATTCAGTTTGTCATAGTATGATCTGTGCTCTATTTCCCTATCCAGTTGTCAAGCTTGATCGGGCTCTATCCCCACATTCAGTTGTCATGCATGATCTGGGCCTATTCCCACATTCAGTTTGTCACCAGCAGATCTGGGCTCTACTCCCCCAATTGTTTGCATAGCATGATTGGGCTCTATTCCCCCACAATTCAGTTTGTCATAGCATGATCTGGGCTGTATTCCCCACATTCAGTTTGTCCCTAGCATGATCTGGGCTCTATTCCCCACATTCAGCTTGTCATAGCATGATCTGGGCTCTATTTCCCCCCATTCAGTTTGTCACAGCATGATCTGGGCTCTATTCCCCATATTGTTTGTCATAGCAATATGTGGGCTCTATTCCCCCCCATTCAGTTTGTCATAGCATGATCTGGGGTGTATTCCCCACAATCAGTTTGTCATAGCATGATCTGGGCTCTATTCCCCACATTCAGTTTGTCCCTAGCATGATCTGGGCTCTTTCCCCCATATCAGTTTGTCATAGGGATGATCTTTGGGGGTCTATTCCCCACATTCAGTTTGTCATAGCATGATCTGGGCTCTATTCCCCACATTCAGTTTGTCATAGCATTTATCTGGGCTCTATTTCCCCCCATTCAGTTTGTCACAGCGTGATCTGGGCCTCTATTCCCCACATTCAGTTTGTCAAAGCATGATCTGGGCTCTATTCCCCACATTCAGTTTGTCATAGCATGATCTGGCTCTATTCCCCACATTCAGTTTGTCACAGCGTGATTTTGGGCCTATTTTCCCCCCATTCAGTTGTCATAGCACGATCTGGGCTGTATCTCCACATTCAGTTTGTCGTAGCATGATCTGGGGCTCTATTCCCCACATTCAGTTTGTCATACATGATCTGGCCTCTATTCCCACATTCAGTTTCTCATAGCATGATCTGGGCTCTATTCCCCCACATTCAGTTTTTTCATAGCATGAAACTGGGCTCTAATTTTCCCCCCATTTAGTTTGTCATAGCATGATCTGGGCTCTATTTCCCCACATGCAGTTTGTCCCAAGCGTGAATCTGGCTCTATTCCCCACATTCCCGTTTGTCATAGCACGATCTGGGCTGTATTCTCCACATTCAGTTTGTCGTAGCATGATCTGGGCTCTTTTTCCCCACATTCAGTTTGTCATAGCATGATCTGGGCTCTATTCCCCACATTCAGTTTGTCATAAACATGATCTGGGCTCTATTCCCCCCATTCCCGTTTTGTCATAGCATGATCTGGGCTCTATTCCCCCACATTCAGTTTGTCATAGCAATATCTGGGCTCTATTCCCCACATTTAGTTTTTTCATAGCATGATGTGGGCTCTATCCCCCCATTCAGTTTGTCATAAACATGATCTGGGCTCTATTCCCCACATTCAGTTTGTCATAGCATGATCTGGGCTGAGCCAGGAGCTTCGGAAGAAACGTGGTTCAGTTTTGCCTCACGTTTTACCCAGAAGACCATTGTTACATCTTCTTTGCCCTGTTTCTTCTGGATTATTCCCAATTGGGAAAATGCTAAGCTAGAACACGTTTCCGTGGAGTTTACTGTGTTTTAGTTTTCTGACATGGGCCAGTTTCACCGAGGACATGTCCTTCATAAACTGGAATACGAAGTCCCCTACTTCTGGTGTCTTTTACAACGGCCCTTCTGCTGATTCGATCTTCAAACCTTCCCACATTTGCAGTCTATCCTTGACACTTTAAAACAATACATCTGTAGATCTTTTATCAGTCATTTGAATTCTATCCTTGCGCACATTTAAAACAATACATCTGTAGATCTTTTATCAGGTCATTTTCAGTCTATCTTCATCTGTAGATCTTTTATCAGGTCATTGCATGTATCCTTGCACACATTTAAAACAATCCATCTGTAGATCTTTTGTCAGGTCGTCTGGTGCGTGGTAGCCTTAACCACAGATAAGCTATTTTGATCAAATCAATGATTTGAAGACTGCAACTCTTCCTAAGGGTGTGAGGGTCGCTTTAAACAGGATAATAGGGAGCGCTTTCATTTCCCCTTTCTTTCTTTCTTTCTCCTCTCTCTCTCTCTCTCCTCCCCTCTCTCCCCCCTCCCTCGTCCCCCTCCTCTCTCCTCTCTCTCCTCTCTCTAAATTGTTTTGCATATCTAATTGTTTTGAGCGCATATCAATATTTTTTTTCTACATGCGTGTGTGTGGGCGCACACACGCGTTGTGTGTATGTGAGTGTGCGAAACGTGCGTATGTGTGTGTGTGAGCCCTGTGTATGGTGCGCGCGCGCACGGCGCGCGTGCGTGTGTATGTGTGAATCTATGTGTATTTGTTTGTTGGTTCGTTTCCTTGTCTGGCCTGCTGCAGTCTGTCGGGTGCCTGTCAGATGTTTTGCACGACTTGTTACTTTTATCTCAAGAAGTTGTTCTATGGTGTTGTTGACAAACAATAAACTGGTGCGTCGACATCGAAAGTGCGCCACTCAGTGGTTAAAAAGACAGAGCAAAATGTGCTGACGTTGGATTGTGTAGACAAACAAAAACTGTGCGTCGTCATCGAAGTACTACCACTCAGTGGTTAAAAAGACAGAACAAATGGCTGACACTGGGAGTGTGACGCGTGCTCGTATTGAGAGACTAAAACGAGTCATCATCATAAACCAATACTTTTTTTTTTCTTTTTTCTTTTTTTTTTTTTTTTTTTTTTTTTTTTTTTTTTTTTTTTTTCCTTTGAACATTGTTTCCCTTTTTTGTATATGTTTTGCACAATTGTTTGTAACTTTAACTTTTGTTTTTTTTTTCTCATTTCATTATCATTTTGCATTGCAATTGTTCTGTTTTTGTGTGTACTATACGGACACATTTGTGTTTGTATTTAAGTAAAACAAAGAGAAAAAAAAAAATCCTTATAGAAAAGAGACTGAACAAACCTCTGCAGTAGGAGACTTCTGCAATAACTACTATTTACTGCGAGCGAGGCAATATTGTGCATTGCCAACTCGTAGTTACAAGTGCGACTATACGTGACTTGTGTATTTGTATGCGAGTGTTTTGGGTTGTTGGTTCTTTGCTTTGTCTTAAGTTTCATTTTACTTTTTTTTTTTTTTTTTTTTCCCTTCTTTTTCTTTTTCTTTATCTCTCTTCTGTACCCTTCATCGTAATTTTGCTTTAGAAGTATTTTCCTTTGTGTATATCTTTTCATTTTAGAAAAGTGTTTCTATAAGTATACTATCTGACCGAGGAGCTTACGGGCAATTCTGTGAAGATTTTATTGTCTTCTCTTTTCGCTTCTAGTTTCCTAAAGTTGTTACGGTGTGTAAAACCACCCCCATATTCCCTCTCTTTTTTTCCCTTTTTTATCGTGTTCCTTGACTATACAAATCTTAACGACATTTTAACGTGCAAAATCTCGTCGTCTCCTATAATCATCACATCAGTACACAACTTGAATTGTCCTTTGGACGAACTTCTTTTCCCCCTGCTTTCTGGATTTTGTGTTTTTCTTGGATATTTTAAAAATTGCTGATCTTAAAATTTGTAATTGTTGTTGTAACAGTATATCTATTTTGTTTTATTGCTCAGGATTTTGCTCTAGAATTAATACAATGGACCATTGTAATGTAATTAAAAATGATACTGGATTACGCATTGGTCACCTAAATGTTTATCATCTGCCAAATAAGTTTCATGATGTCTGTTTTCTTCTAACGAATCCCCTTCAAATCATCTGTTTGGGTCTTAGTGAAACTCGCCTTGACTCCCGTTTCACTGATACAGCTTTTATCCATAACTAATATAACTTTGTCCGACGCGATGCACATCACTCTGGTGAAACAGGACTTGGAATATATATTCATCAGAGAAACGCTCACTGTCCCAAAAGGCGGCGTGACCTTGGGGCCTGATAATGTTAATGTATTGGCTGCAGGTCAAACCCTCCAACTCAGCCCCTTTTCTTCTAGTTGGATATGTGTACAGGAATCCCGCTGCCACTTTCCTTTGGTATGACAACTTTGTACACAAGATGGATGAGTATATAAGAGCTATCCAAATGTCTTCTTCTTGGTGATTTTAACATTGATCTGTTAAAAACGGCACCCTTTGCCTGGATCGACCACCACACTCTTTGGCTTGCTTTCAGCTTATTCAAAATCCAACTAGAATCGCAAGACACTTCACATTACGGGATCTTTATCTACCGAACAACAAAGCCATGGTATCCAATATAACATGGGCAACAAAAGCATCAGCGACCACTGTCTCATTTTGTGTACTTGGTGTTGTAACTTCCAAAGCAACCAGAATAAGGGCCACACAACCATTCAATATCGCTGCTTCAAAAATTTCAGTAAGGATGAATTTTTCCTCGACTTAAGCTTAGCTCCTTTCTACAGTGTACTAAATTTAAACACAGATCCAAATGAAGCGTATAATACCGGGGTAAATACTTTCTCTCAATCGTTGATAAACATGCCCCACTTAGAAGAAAAAGGGTAAAACACAGAGTACTTCCCAGCTGGCTGACAAAAAACATTATTATAGAAATGGCACTAAGGATGCACTTAAAAACCGCAAAAAAGTAGATGAATATAAAAAGCAGAGAAACAGAGTATCAGATCTAGTTAGAAAATCAAAATCTGAGCATTTTAGGAAACTGATAAACGCCACACAGGGATACGCATCATTATGGCGTGCTGTTAATGAAATAACTGACAAGTCGAGAAAGAAATCAGATAATACTGCGACTAAAGTGGTCTGCTAACACTTTTTAACAATCATTTCCTTCAGGTAACTGAAATCAGTACAACAGCTGCCAGTGTCACATTCTTTAATCGATATGAGACTCCAGCTGTTCTCCAATCGTTTTTGCCAAGAACGATTGAATACTAGAGATTCATTTAGCATCCCCTTGCTTGCTATTAATGAAGTTGGTTCCTTAATTTCAAAACTTAAAAATAAAAAAGCAATGGGGCCTGATAAATTAAATGCTTCTATACTCCAAGCTTGCTCTACCTTACATTGTTGATACCCTTACGTATTTTATAATTTGTGTATTGGGTCAAAAATGTTTTCCCATGTGGTCAAAAAGGGAGCAAAAGTTATTCCCTTACCCAAATCAAAGATCTCACGAATTAAACAATTTTAGACCAATAATCTCTTTTATCCGTTGTATCGAAACCTCTTGAGAGCATGTTCACAAACACCTAACTAAAAAATATGGAACATCACAAACTGTTTCCACCCATTTCAGTCAGGGTTTCGTCGAAATCACTCATGCCACACGGCCTTAACACCCCTCTGTGATACATGGCTATCAGCCATCAACGAAAGAAAACTCACTGGAACTGTTTTCCTCGATTTAAGAAAGCGTTTGATCTTGTAGACCACAACATATTATTAAAAAAAATGACGCATATGTTCAAAATTCGTCAGTAGTCACCTTCTTTCAGTCATATCTTGAAAACAGGACCCACGTGTTTACTTAAACGGTACTTATTCCTGAAGGAATAGTGAGCTGTGGTGTTCCACAGGGCTCGTCCTTGGACCTCTTCTCTTCTGTATTTTTATAAATGACCTAAACCCATGCACATATCTCACAAAGATGTCATCTGTGATCTGTTCGCTGACGACAGTTCTCTTCACTGTATTTATACAAACTCATGTCTGTACAAATTTTCGTTTTCAAAAAAAGTATAAATGATGTCTTAGAAATGGTGCAACCAAAACCGAATGGTCCTTAATCCGCACAAAACAAAATGTATGGTCCTAGCATCGAGACAGAAACATCAACGACAGCATCTTATGTTGAACCTAAAAATGGGGTGAAACCTTGATCGAGCAGGTTACCGAACACCGTGTCTTTGGCGTGATTATTGATGATAATTTTTAAATGGCAATCCCCATATAAATCATGTTGGGAAAAAGTTGGCTCGCAAATTTGTTTTTGCTCAATAAACTCAGTTATTAAAGTTGAAACACACATCCGGAAATTATTTTTGAAGCCCATTGCCTTTCTCACATCAACTATCGTCCACTGTCTAGGAGTGGTGCCGGTGAAAAAACACATAAAAAAGATCAACTCCCATGCATAGGCGGGGAATTAAGCTGATTCTTCCCGACAAGTTTCTATCAACCACGGCAAATTCGCAAAACTAATGATGCTACCAACTGCAGAGCCCAAATGATCTATAATAAGGCAGTACTAATGTTAAAGTCCATGCAAACCCTGGCGCCAACATAATCTTGCTGAGTTTATCCAAATGGCAACAACGCGATAGATTCAAATAATTACATTTTACCACGTGTCCGCATTGATTGTTCAAATCTAGTTTTGCATTTTTTGGTCCATCTGTGTGGAACTCTCTTCCCCCGTCTGCCAAAACAGTCAATCACCCGCCGTCCTTTAAATCAGCAATACATAAACATTTACTTTAACAATAAATCTAACCTTTTGATCATAGTCTCAACGCCCTACTTTATGTTTGCCTCTATATTAGCTGATGAAAATGTGTATGTATGTATGTGTGGGGGGGGGTGGGTGTGGTGTGGTGTGTGGGTGTACGCGGTTTCGTGCGTGTATGTGTGGCGTGGGGCGCGCATGTGAGCGCGCACGTACGTCTCTGATTGTTTGTGTAAATTTTGTAATGGAATTTTTTTTTTTTTTTTTTTTTTTTTTAAATAATTAATTTTTCTTATTACTATTGTTATTGTTATTATTAATGTTGCCTATATTCTTCTTGTTTCTACCATTAAATTTAAAATGTGCAGTGTTTTAGTTGAATGTTGTAGAATAGCAAGGACAGATTGGAAGAATAGGCACTGCCTAAAATCTCTATCCTTGAGTAATAAAAGTTTTTGAGTCTTGAGTCTTGAGTCTCTCACCACGAATCTTTTCCTAGATGTTTACGCTATTACCAAATTACTTAAATTTTCCTCATTGACAAGTAACCAGATTTTTTTTTCATCAAAACAAGTTTATCGTGTATTTCTGTTTACTTCTTAAAAGACTTTTTATCTCCCATGTAAATCGTTAAAGCATTATTTGCACATTGTGATATTTTTGTTCGGTATTCGCCCATTCTTACTCCATGTACGCATTTAGATTCTCTCCTTCACTATGAAAGAATAACGTGGGAAATGGCTCCTTGTCGACAACCTTTCCCACTGAGAACTACGGGGCTGTTGACCATTCACGGCACTGGTGTTTTCGGGTTTGAAATGAGGTTCAAATCCGCTGACACAACACCCCAGACACCTGTTTAAACAAGACGCAGACAACCCAAAAACGAATCAGCTTTCCAGAGATCCCACAAGTCGGTGACGACTCCCCATTCTAAGGCAGACGAGCGCCATGCGGCAGTTTCTACGAGAATCCCGGCAGTCCATAACACCCCCCAAGGTTTCCACTCCCCGTGAGCCACAATAAAGTGACCAGGTCAACAGCAAGGCAACGGATTTATGAGATAACCGTCTGGCACATTGCC
>JAFLJL010003479.1:2500-11080 GCA_018398815.1 Conus ventricosus
GTCTTCTTCAGGCAAGACGCAAAATAAATAGGACAACGAAAATGAACGAATTTGTTACTTAGCTTAGATCTCTTCACTCTTCAGCGCAAGGGTTAATATTGACATCCCATCGCCATCGCCACGAAGACTGTTGCCATGGCAACCATGGTGCTTAAGAACCCTCTAACCCATTCTCCTTTCTCCCATACTACAACTGCCATTGCCTTATTGTCACCAAAAGTAGTAGTAGTCCTGTCAATTTATTATTTCAATATTTTGACCTTTATTAGTATTCTTATCAGTAATACAATTATCGTCATTACTACCTTGACTCACACATTATCTCCCTTCTAACAAAATCGGAAATAAAAGTTACTCTGTGTTAGATTTTCTTATGGGAGCAAAACATACCCCACTTGTTTACTGTTTATCCTTCTAACAGCATCGTTTTCATTCAACGTCTGCCTACCTTGCGTGAAGAGTGAAGAGATCTAAGCTAAGTAACAAATTCATTCATTTTCGTTGTCCTATTTGTTTGTGTCTTGCCTGAAGAGGACCTAGGAGGTCGAAACGCGTCGTGCTTTGTCTTGTGACTCGTTTGTCCATGTTTCTCTGGGCGGGTCGCTAACATTTATTTCCGATTTGTTTAGATTTCTGCCTGCAGTCGGCTCACTTTGCAACTACACATGAACAGTTAAACCTTTCGGGGAGTTAAAACGTTTCGTTACACCGGTGTTACGGAGAATATTGACTCCGTAGAAAATTGACTCCCGGTTCTTTTTTCTCCGGAGAAAAATGAACCGTTCAGTTTTCTACAGGTTTTGGAGTCAATATTGCTACGGAGAATATTGACTCCTTCTGTAGAATATTGACTCCATGGTTACGGAGAACATTGACTCCCGTAGAAAAATGACTCCTGTGTCAATCTGGTAAGTTTTCAGCTCCGTTTGTCTGTCACAGTTTTGTATGACAGTACGCAACAAAAACAAAACAAAAAAGCTGTTTTTCGTAAACTGCTGGATGGATCTTGAATTAACTTGATGGAATGCTTGTACATGTTTCACATTCGTCACGCTCACAAGAAAGATCAGGTCTATGGGTCAAAGGTGAAGTCACTGGTCACGTTAATTTTCCTTCGTAGCTGTTTCTCGGGAATTTTTCGGGAACTATTGGACAGATCTCAACGAAAGTTGGTGGGTTAGTTGCTATCCACAATTATCACCTTTACAAAAAGAAAAAAAAAAAGAAAAAAAAGGGGGGGGGGGGGTTGTGACTCAAAGATCAAGGTAGCAATGGCCGTTAATTTTTCTTCACAGCTGTTTCTTGGGATTTATAAAACGGATCTAAAGGAAACTTGGTTGGTTCGTCGTATTTCAAAACCATAAACCTCACAAGAAAAATAAGTCTGTGAGTGAAAGGTCAGATCACTCTGGCCATGTTAAATTGCGCGTATGGGCATGTGCTGGCGTGTAAAGCGGCTTTTATAATTGCAATTGTGTGTGTGTGTGTGTGTGTGTGTGTGTGTGTGTGTGTGTGTGTGAAGATAGTCATCCAGCTGAACAGCTCTTTGAGATGGTTTCCTTCCAAGTGATAATGCTGTTGCTTTAAATCACATATCAAGCAGGCTGTTCCTTGAGCAGTACATATGAATAAGATTACCTGGCCCCAGAAAAATACCCAATCGGACTCAGAGCTTCATTTTTAGGGAATTATTTCGTTATTTAATTATTGATTGATTAATTATTATCTGGCGTAGTTTTGATGTCAAGTGTAAAATGTAGCCAATGGTAGATTTTTTTGATTTGGCTAGAAGTCTTGGTCATGTTTAATCAGTGTCGTTCTGCAATGTTTCATTCGTCTGACTGACTTGTTGCTGGAAATAATATTGCTATTGACAAAGATGGAATGGTTGTGTATCTGTGAATTGGGATCCCGTTGGCTAGAATGTATTGTGACAGTGTAATGTACGTGTGCCGCAGCCTGGTTGATGTGGTCGCGTCGACGTACATGAACTTTTGTGTTTTATGATACGGTGTGTGTGTGTGTGTGTGTGTGTGTGTGTGTGTGTGTGTGTGTGTGTGTGTGTGTGTGTGTGAGTGTATGTGTGATGTGTGTGTGTGTGTGTGTGTGTGTGTGTGTGTGTGTGCGTGCGTGCGCGCGCGAAACATGAATTTGCAGCCGTGTGTGTCTGTATGCGTAAGTGTGCATGTGTGCTGGTGTGCACATTGCATGTGCGTGCGTGCGGGTCTGCGTAGCAGCACAGCAGCAGTAATAACAGTGGATTGTGTTGTTGGTCTCGTACAAGATTCATCTTTGTCTTGGCCGTTTCCCTACATCCAAAATTCGTACAGACAGAGAGATAGACAGACAACTAGCTAAAGAGACAGAGGTTGCTGTGGATTTTCAATTTGGTTTGGACTTCAAGACTACATCCACTGTCTAATAAAATGCAGGTGAGAAAGTTTCCTGGCTCTATTTTGCCTTTCATACAAAAAAAAAGTTTTAATGTGTGTGTGTGTGTGTGTGTGTGTGTGTGTGTGTGTGTGTGTGTGTGTGTGTTGTGTGTGTGTGCGCGCGCGCGCGCGCGCGCGCGCGTGTAAAATATTAGGATTAACTCATTAAAGCAACTCTAGCCGTGGTAATGGTCAAAAGGTCACGACGAACAGATTTTGGTGTCTTTCAGAGTGGCGGTGCAAAGAACAAGTGCCGCGCGCAGTTGGTGAACTGTCTGGGCCTTCTGTCTTGTTAGCATGACACAGTAATTTACTGTACTTTACTTTCGTGACGTTGTTTGTAAGTAGCAACAAAGATGGTGTGGCTCGAAACTTCTCAGAATTATGGTGTTTGAAATCTGTGCCAGTGTTGCTGTTTATAGACTTTGTGGGTTTTTCAACAGTTTAACTTTACAACACATGTAAGCTAGCGCAAAAACGCGTGTCAGAAAGAGCAAAGAGCTTTGTCCAAAGAAAAAAATTGTTTGTCTCTGGTCACAGACCCTACCTAATTTTCCCTGCCGACTCTAGACTTTTTCTTTAATTCTCCTAACACACACACACACACACACACAGAGCACTCAAGCTTATATCGAAAGTCGATTTTGTGGAAGACCTAAGTACCATGCTTTTGGAAACTACAGTAAATTGACGCTGGCAGTGACATACTTTTATTTTAGCTGCAATTGTACGCCAGGATTGCAAACACAATTTGAGTCGTCTTTCTCCTTCTTGAGACAAACCGTTTTCTTCCAGCAGAAGTAAGAGTTTATTGTTTCTGTGCTGGGGAAAAAAAACTTTAAAAAACTTTTTTTTTTAATCTGACCTACCCGATTTTTTCAGCCATGTTACCAGAAACAAACAATACTTTTTTTGCCTTTGGTTAGGGCTGTGTTGTTTAGCAGAGTAGTATTATTATGCAGGGTCTACTTGTAAAGTACTATTGTTGAAAAAAGGATGGGGGAGGGTGGGGGGGGGGAGGGACAGGGAGGAGGGAATAGATAGCAAAGACATCAATACGCCGATAAATAGAAATGGATGATCATTGTACTTATGTCTTGTTCACACCAGGTGGCCGCCGTGTTGATGGACGGGGGCACTGAGTAGCGCTTCGTCCCTGTCTTCTATGGAAAGAACTCGCAGAATGTCGCCTTGTCGATTCTGGTAAAACAGATGATTGCTCTCAGAAAGAAAGAACTTCTTGCTGTCTCTTCGAAAATTTATTTTTGTTGTGTCAGAACTCTTTATAATTCTGTCTGGTGTGATCTTTTCTCTGATGTACTTCTTCAGTTCATCTGTGTTGGCAACATCCATGTCGTTCAGAGACCAATCTCAAACTGAACCCCGAGAGACCATTGTCGGAAATTTATTCTGCCAATAATTCTGACTGACTGACTGAAACCAATTATTGTCAGATTAACTCAAGGTTGTACTGACATTTAAGAAAACATTATGAACAGAATATCAACGTTTTTCATTCAAAGCAAAGAAGCATAATTAACACACAAAAATATGCGCGCGCACACATACACACACACACACGCGCGCGCGCGCGTGCACACACACACACACACGCACATATACACACACATACGCACGCACGTGCGCGCGCGCGCACACACACACACTCACAAACACACGCACATACATAAATACACAAATCTCAATACGAACACACCCATACCCTCACATACACTCAAACTTACACACTCACACACAGAGACTACACACACACGCGCACACACACCCGCACGCACACACAAACACACGCGCGCGCGCGCGCGCACGCACACACACACACACACACTCATACTCGAGCACTCGTCCACACAGTGTCAACAACAATGGCGGATCCTGTGCTGAACCGGAGAACGAAAGTTCATTACTACAGGAAGAAGCCCCCCAGTCAGGTGCGACAGGATCAAGAGAGATTGAAGCAGCAGAACAGATGACATGAACAGGTTGGTGCTGGTCTCGGTACCACTTGTGTCGCGAATGAATGGCCGTGTCTGACACCGAATTGGATTCACACAGTACACAGCACAGGAGGAACACATCAAGCCGACTCGAGATGATGACACGTCGCATATTCAGGATACGCTTCTTTGTTTGCATTCCGATCTGTCGAAGTGTAACAGCAGGGGCCCAGAAATCCACCCGTCGGACATCGACATAAGTCTGGAGCAAGCTATGGACAAAATTGTCGCTGGTTTTGACACGGGAAGAACGACAGGTGCAGAGACGATTCCGAGATCCGCACACAAATCAAGCATTTCGGAAGGTCGTTTCCATCAAACGGATGACATGTTTACTCAAAAAAAGTTTATAGTGGAAGATTACACCGAGAGACTTAACTTGTTTGCTTGGGTATATTAAATTATCATCAACCCTTATAGAGACAGTAAACAAGTGGGGTAACTTTTGCTCCCATAAGAAAACCTAACACAGAGTAACTTTTATTCAAGACTGGCACAGCCTTTTAAACTTGAATAAAGTCAGACAAATACAAGGACGAACAATCTAATAGTGGGGGAAAAACAAGCGCAGGCCAACAACTGAACTGTCTGCATAGTAATGACTTGTCAAAGATTTGGACTTAAGGAGGGGTGGGGGGGGGGGGGGGGGGGGGCGGGAGGTGGGAGGAGGTTGAAAAGGGGAGAAACTGGGAACATGAAATTAAGAAAATATATTACAGATATGAAAACTCTTCACTAGCTGCATAAGGGAACCATCGTAATCCCTTTTGAAGGCAGATATATTTGTATTGCCTGCTTCTTATGGGAGCAAAAGTTACCCCACTTGTTTACTGTTTATTGTTTACTGTTCCCTGCCTCATTTCATTTACAATTTCTTATAGAGACAGCTTCTCTGGCTTCAAACGCAGCTGTTTTGTTTAATTCATCATTCGAACTGTTCAATTTATACTCAGGCCAGATTATAATGAACCCCTCGTTGCATTTGCGTAGCACACTGACTGGATTGTTTGGTAGATCCACGCATTAGTAGATCTGCACAGCAATATAGGTCTCCATGTCAATAGATCTATGTATAAACTTACTTTATTACTGAGTTTGTAAATGCACAGTTTCTGCAGGGTTTGTCTGGTTTGATTGATTTTTACTTTTTAAACTTTATTTATTTCATGTTTTGGCTTGCTTGTTCTTATGTATTTAAGGTAAGTATGCTTGTATGTCTCTGTGTGTGAGTAGGGGTGCTGATATGGTTCTCCAAAATTGGACATAAGTTCAGACCATAGTCAATCATCGACCAGGATCCTTTCAAGCATATTTTATAGTGGTGATCTATCGACCTGCATCATCCTGCACGCTGCGAAACTGTCAAAATAATTATACGGGAGACCTGCTGATGCGGAGATCAACCAACATGATGTACCCATCCTGCATGCTACCAGAGCCAGAAAGTTTTGCTAGTTTATTTCAGATAGGCATATTTTTCAAAACACATGCAAGGTTCCAGTAATGAAAGTTTACTGCCAAGTCTGATAACTTTTCCTCAAAAGCACACCCTTGTAACATTTAAAGAACTATCATTTCGTGTAAAATATAGTCTGAGAAATCGTATTGATTACTACATAAAAATTCTTTGATTCCTTGTTTTCAGAGCTCGGTTGCTGAACTTTTTGGCTTGAGCATAGACTGACTCAGACTGTCGGCGTGTTAGAAGTCCTGCGACATGTTCCAGTCTTTATGCGCTTTTCTCGTAACTTCACAGTCTGAAAACGGATGTCGTTTAGCCGACAAACGAAGCTGTGCTCTTGCAACTTGCAATGACAGGACTTTGACCAGAGACCGCAATAGTGGTCATTATCTATTCGTTTCTACTCAATATCATAACAACAATCTGCATAAAACAGTGATAGTTGTAGAAAAAGCAGCAGCGTCAGCAAGAAAACAAAACAAACAAACAAACAAAAATCCACCACCAACAACAAAAGTGATGATGATGATGATGATGATGTTGACAGGCGCAGTTCCAAATGAATTTAGCCAAAGACCGTGTGCTAACCCAACACGCACGCTCACGTCAACATGTGCATTCACACTAACAGACAATTATAATGACATACTACTACTACTAATGTTAATAATAATAGATAATTTTGAAATTCATCGACTGAAACAATCTGCAAATTAATTAACCAGTGTGTTTTATGAGAAGAATATTGGGATGGATGAATAATTATCAAGATACGTATATATACTTACAAATCAAACATAGTAGCAACTAAAATTGACACAGGAGTCATTTTTCTACGGGAGTCAATATTCTCCGTAACCATGGGAGTCAATATTCTACAGAAGGAGTGACTCCAAAACCTGTAGAAAATGAACGGTTCATTTTTCTCCGGAGAAAAAAGAACCGGGGAGTCAATTTTCTACGGAGTCAATATTCTCCGTAACACCGGCTATACTACATATCCTGAATCCGGTTAGTAAGGCGAAGTCCACAGTCGCCGAAGTATTACACCACACCTTGGCACAATCGATACAGTGGGCTGAGCGCCCACTTTCCGGCGGGGCCGGCTTGGCTAAGGGGATACTTCGTGTGAATCAAACATTTCTCGTGCATAGAAAAAGGTTGCTCCAATTCTATCCCTGGCGCTATCCTTTGCCTTTTGTTGTTGTTGTTGTTGTTGTTGTTTTTCCTTGTTTAAAAATTTTATTTGTTTTTATTTTAAAGACGGTTTGCTCCGCAGTGGTAATTCGATGTGGACGCATTCTTCGAATGGTACAGTCAGTGTATTGTTTCTGAGTTGTGTTGCATATTGAGGTTTTTGTTTTGTTTTGTTGGTTTTTCTTTCTCCGAATGGTACAGTCAGTGTATTGTTTCTGAGTTGTGTTGCATATTGAGGTTTTTGTTTTGTTTTGTTGGTTTTTCTTTCTCCGAATGGTACAGTCAGTGTATTGTTTCTGAGTTGTGTTGCATATTATTGAGGTTTCTGTTTTCTTTTATTCGTTTTTCATTCTTTGTGCTGCTTTTTTTTTCGTGGGTTTGTTGTTGTTGTTGTTGTTGTTGTTGTTGTTGTTGTTGTTGTTGTTGTTGTTGTTGTTGTTGTTGTTGTTTTTCGTTCGTTTGTTTCCTTGTTGCTTTACACTAAGATGTGGTGTGGTGTACTGCACTGATTACTGTACACAGGGGTGTGGTGTAAGTTGTGTGGTTGGGAATGTGTCGTGGTCACTCCGTTCCTGTTGCTAACTGCCCGGCTGACTGTCACCTGGTATGTAGCATAATGTGATGTAGTGTAGTGTAATGTGGTGCGGTGTGGTGCGGGTGTGGTGGGGTGTTGTATCGTCTCGTGTGGTATGCTGAGGTGCAGTATAGTCTAGTGTAGTGTAGTGCAGTGCGATAGTGTAGTGAACTGTGTTGTTTTGCATAACATTTTGTTGCACTTTATTTGAAAACTATTCAGCGTGTGGCATCGCATATAACTATACTGCACCCAAAGGTACGTGTTATGTATTGTACTGTGTTGCATCGCATATAACTATACTGCACCCAAATGTACCAGTTATGTATTGTACTGTGTTGCATCGCATATAACTATACTGCACCCAAAGGTACCTGTTATGTATGGTATTGTGTTGCATCGCATATAACTATACTGCACCCAAAGGTACCTGTTATGTATGGTATTGTGTATCTTTGCCTTACATGGCATCAATGTATATCATACCTAATGTATTGTATTGAATGCATAGCAATACGTTGCATCAAGCTACACTGTAATGTATTGAGTTGCTTCGCATTTGTTGCATCAAGCTACACTGTAATGTATTGAGTTGCTTCGCATTAGTTGCATCAAGCTACACTGTAATGTATTGAGTTGCTTCGCATTAGTTGCATCAAGCTACACTGTAATGTATTGAATTGCGTAGCATTGCGTTGCATCAAGCTGTATTACGCTGTAATGTATTATACTCAGTTGCATTACGTTATATCGTATCAAACTAGCTGCATTATACTGCCATAAATTACACTGAAATGAATTATGTTATATCGCATCAAGCTAGCTGTATATACTGCCATGAATTACACTGAAATGAATTATGTTATATCGCATCAAGCTAGCTGTATTATACTGCCATGA
>JAFLJL010003480.1:0-7500 GCA_018398815.1 Conus ventricosus
GCATGCATTGCCCCGTCATCAGAAAAGTACAGTGCTTAACCCTAAAAAAATGTCTTTTTATGACTCTATGCAACACATGAGGGGTTTTTTTAAGCATAGTTTTCCTTAAAGTCCTCCCCCTCGGAAGATTTTTTGACCCAACTCTCGTTAGAAAGGGCGTTTATCCATTATGAGTACATGAAATTTGGGGGAAAGGTTTTGATGAAGACACATTCCTCTAAAGGCGCGTTCTTTTCTAGTCTCGAGGAAAGGACATTAGTGATTTGATTACCAGCATGCTCAAGATGCGTGAAAAAAGTTAGAGTGAAAACAATGGGAGACTATCATGATTCATACTTGATGGCTGATAATGTTTGTTGGCGGACGTCTTTGGGAAAATTATAGAAAGACCTGCATGAAACATTATAGCCTGGATCCTGGCATTACTTTTTCTGCGCCCGGGATGAGTTGGGTGCTTTCTTAAAGTTTACTGGAGTACAGATTGATTTATTGTCAGATTTCCCAATGATTCAGATGTTTTGAAACGGATTGCGTGGAGGAATTAGTATGGCGTCGCATCATTACGTAAAGCAAAAAACAAATACTTGGGCGACTATGATCCGAGTAAAAGGTCTAACTATCTTATGTATTTAGATGCAAACAATCGTATGGTTGGGCAATGGCGCAATCACTTCCATTACGTAACTTCAAGATGTACACAGGCGGCGTCGAATAATATTCAAAGGCTTTAAAGTGGTTGGGCAGTTTAACGCCGATAAACAGCGTGGTTTCATTCTAGAAGTTAAACTTAGAATATCCTCATAAACTCCATGCCCTGCATAATGACTATCCTTAGCAGCAGAAAGTCTAAAGATGGATCCAAGAGAACCGCCTAAATTTGTCCCTAATCTTCGGGGCAAAAAAATTATGTCTGTCATTACAGGACTTCACAATTTTATTTAAGACATGGGTTTGAAGTTGACAGCAGTTCATCGTATAATTGCTTTTGATCAAGAACAGTTCATGAAACCATACATCATGAAGAACACTGATCTCAGAACTAAATCCACAGATGCTTCAGAAAAAGACTTTTTCAAGCTGTTTGAACAACAGCTTTTTTGGAAAGACTATGGAGAACCCCACAAGCGTAAGATGTCAGATTAGTCACCAAAGAGAACGAACCCAATTAAGCTGACTTAAAACCAAATTATCAGGACTTTGAGATTTTCATGATCACCTTTTTGGCATAATGATGAAAAAAAGAAAGTCCAATTAGACAAACCTGTATTTATTGGTTTACTGTTTTAGAATTATCAAAGCTTTGATGTTAGAGTTTCTTTATGACTACTTTAAAGCCCTCGTATCCCGAGCCCAGAGTGCTTACCACAGATACAGATAGTTTTGTTATAGATATCCCACTGAAGACATCTATAAGACATGGAAACCGAAGTAGCTAAAGAGCATGCAGGATGGTATACACGTCCGATTACCCTAAAGAGTCGCCTTACATTCAATTACTAACAAGAAGGTTTTAGAAAGATGAAGGATGAATTATCTGGAAAGGTATCAAGGGTATGTGGGGTTAAGGTCAAAAATGTACAGTATTTCGACCCCAGGAGAAAATCATTAAGAAAGCAAAAGGAATATCCCGCAGTGTTGTGCAGCACATATCACTGACAACTACAAAGAAGCATTGTTTGGAAATTAAGACTTTCATCTGACAACGTAAAACTGCGATCTAATCTACATGAGATAAAACACAACTGTTGTAACAAGAAGTCATTAGATAGAACAAACACAAAACGGGTGTTTGTTAATCGAGTTTTCATATGCAATTGGGCACTGGAGAACCGTAAATTAATTAAGCGGAACTGTGTCTCGGAATTATCTGCATTTTTCACAAAAGATCTTTGAGGAGCTGGTTGTTTTGTTGTGCCAGTTTCTCGTAAATAATACACGGGGGGAATTCATCTTTACAATTCTTTTTTTTTTCGTATGGATCAACACTCCAAAAACGGATCGGTTGCCCTGATGCGAGTGTCCCCTTCTGCTTCCCCCGGTAAATAAAGTACCTTACTTTCAATCCAAATGGTAATAGTTTGCCGGATGAAGACTCTTTCAAAAACATTTATTGTTTTTTTTTGATTGCTTGTACGGTTTTAGCCCTTTAAATTCTTCATTATTCATTGCGCGCAAAACTGAGGGCATCTTCTAACCCATTCGTGTTGCGAGAATTGTCAATCGTCCGTGTCGGGTGGAAAAAGTTTTTCAGCTAATGTTTTTTAAAGTTTTAAACAAAACCCTGTGACTGTGCCCCGGAACCCTCTTTTTGGTCCCCCCTTATTTTTTAACAAAAATTTGATTCATTTGGTTTTAAATTTTTCCATCACGTTTTGAATCATGCGGGAAAAGAAGGGGCCCCTTTGGTAATCACTTTTTTGGAAACGCAACAGCAGAAGCACTTTTTGTGTTAATGGTTCTGTCTTTGTATCTTGAAGCCATGTCAATGACTTGAGTGCGTATTTAAAATTTTTTTCGTCAAATCCATCGGGGGAAATAAAAAAAGACCCATTTGGGGTGTCGTTTGGGTTTTTTGCAAAGTGTGGTCTCTGTTTGCCTGGGCGCGGAAATAAATTTGCCAAATCGGTTTAGATAACCATTTTTTGTGTTTTTTTTCACTGATCCGTTTCTTGGCTAGTTTTGTATTGTGTGATCCCCTTAATACCCTTTGGCGATAAAATTTTGTTCATTTTTATTCGCCAATTTTTTGGCAAAAAAATTAACGACGGTCTCCCAAGACAATAAACCCGATTTCTTGCATTTTTTGTTTTTTTGATGGATGAAAAAATCGAAAATTTTTGGGTGGGGGCAATGTCTCGATTTTTTTCCCTTTAAAAGATAATATTGTTTTAGCTTGATCCCCCTCTTTAAAATGTGTAAGGCATGGCCTTTTTTTTCAGGTATCATTAATAAATCAAATGTCAACCCTTGCTTTTCATGCGATCGGGTTGCAGCTAGTTGCCCCACACTTTGTATGTTTTTTTTTTCCACTTCATCCGCAGTTTCTAAAGCTAATTACTTCCCACTAAAAGCAACGCATTCACCCCGGCCCCTATCATCATTACGAGTGAAGCCTTTTAAAAAATGTATTTTTTTCTTACAATTTTTTAAATTGTCCGGAATTTTTCCCTTGCTTGCAGAAAATTTTTTGGGGCAACGAAGCGGCAAGATAGCAACCTTTGCTGCCCAAGTTAGTTTCCCAGTCTGCGGCTTTATTTTTAACAGGTTTCCCAAAGCATTGGTTCCTACACTTAGACCCCAATAAAGCAGAATGGTATAAAATTTGCAACTTTTTTTCGGGCTCATTTTTATAAAAAAAATTTATAATTATTAAAAAAATGAACAGTGTGAATTCTACAGCTACGG
The DNA here is from genome assembly GCA_018398815.1 of Conus ventricosus. Lineage (NCBI taxonomy): Eukaryota > Metazoa > Mollusca > Gastropoda > Neogastropoda > Conidae > Conus > Conus ventricosus. Next base: position 3,406 of record JAFLJL010003480.1, read on the forward strand.
CGCCAAAAACCTTTCCTAAATTATGAAGCCCAATTGTGTAAAGCTTTTTTCCCCCAAAAGGAGAGGTTGTATTTTTTGGCAGAGGGGAAAACCAAAACATTTCCCTGGGAAACTAAATTCAGCATTGAACAGATTCAAGTTTGTCGCACAAAAATTTTAAAAAGTATATAAAAGGTATGAAGCGCGTGGGGCTAAAAGGTGAAAAGCGTTGGGCAAGGGTTCTTAGTTTGACACTAAACTAGTCATAGTTTTCTCCCCCATGATTTAAACAAGTTTTACGTATTTTTTAAAAACGCAAACCATTTTTAACAAAGTATTAGAGTTCTGGGGGTGTGATTTATACATGATTTGGAACATTGTTTCCCTTTTATCGGGGATTAATAATTTTAACAATAGATTTTTTTTCCCCTTCAAAATAAACGTTTGGGGGAAAATCACAGAACAGAAAACATGACAGGTGGAGAAAGAACCCAAGCAAAAACACAGAAAAGCTGAACGGGCGGGCCCTTTTAAAAACCTGGGCGTGTTGAGCAGGAAGAAAATTAGCAGGGGGAAACGACAAAAAAATTAAGTACAGAATAGATCATAGAAAAATAAACCCCAAGCCAAAACAAGTTGTTCAATGCCAGTAATAAAACCCCTTGATAAAAGGGGCCCCAAAGTCTTCAGGAATATTGAATTTAAAACGGTTGTCTTTTGGGCTCTTGCTGCGGGGGGGGCGGTTATTAGGGTTTAAAAAATTTAAAAAACGTGGCAAAAACAAGACCCCAACAATCTCCCCGCTAATCAAAAAACGAAAAAAACGCACCCCAAAACCCCAATAACAAACATCTTTTTGTCCTTTTATAAGGAATATATTTTAAGAACAAATTTTTAATTTTTTATAAAAATGTCAGGGCGTTTTATAAAAATGATAAAGTCAATAATAAAGCCCGGGTTATAAAAGACATTTCCATGCCAAAATTTAATCTGCGGTTGTTGGATGTAAACCTTCCTTAAAAATTATGTGCCCAATCTCGCGCAGAAAACGCGGGCAAGCCCCTCAACGATGACCTTTTTTTGGGGCGTGTGTGTACATTTAGACATTTACTTTTTAAGAAAAAAACATAGCTTGTATTTTTTTGATAATTTTAAAGATAACTTAATAAGAATTAGTTGTAAAAAGGATGACTTAATCAAGAACTTATCAAGAACTTGATCAAAAAACTATAAAAACTTAATTAAGAACTTGATCAAAACTTTTTTAAAACTTGGGCAATTTTTTAAAAAAAACTTAGAAGTAATTAAGTAAAAAATTGGGGAAAAATTTGAAAAAAGACTTAAGGGGGACAACTTAAAAGAATTTAAAGTAAGATTTTGGGGAATAACTTAAGTTTAAAAATTAGAAAATTAAGTGTGTCATCGTGGGTGGGGGGGGGGGGGGGGTGTGCACGTGGGGGGAGGAAAAACAAACAACAAACCACAATAGACGTCCAGGGGTGGGGGTGGGGGGACGTGCGTGCGGGGGGGGCCAAAACCACAACAAAAAAAAAGTGAACTCCCGGGCCCACTTCTTTCTTGTGACTAAACAGGCTGTTCTGCGGCAACCCCAACAACCCAAATGATCACATGGGGCGTTTTGGCCTAGTTTGCCCCTGAGCTTTCAGGTGCTGCCCGCGTTTGCAGTCAAACACACAAAGGGTGTTTTGACCCCGTTTTCCACCGAGCTTTCAGGTGCTAACGCATTGGGGGCAAGCGATCCATGGGTTGTTTGGCCCATTTCCTGTCCTCTTTTCTAAAGGCTTGCAACTGGCTATGGCAGGTTCAGCAATTTGCTGTAGCGGCTTTTAGGCGGTCAATCGCCAGTATAGTACTCCGTCTTGTATATTGGAGCATTTATATGAAAAAGTGTGGAAAACCCCACTCCTCTCCCCCTGGTAGAGTCTAGGTCTGCCTAGCCCACTAGTTTTGCCCAAACCCCCCCAAATCACCACCCGTTTATAAGTTTAATAATGGTTTTGGGTTGCACACAGTTCTTTATAGATTCCAGCTTGTGGGAAATTTGGTAGTTATAAAAAAACACGAAAGTTGAATGAGTTTCTAGCATCGAATCGACATGTTTACTGCGTCTTAAAAAATAAACGCCTTTTGATGCGTTTTTTTTTTTTTTTTAAACAGACTTGGGGGTCTCAAGCAACGCCCCCAAAAATCAACCGTGATGGATTTTTTTTGCTTGGCGGCTTTTAACAATGCAGCGCCCTTTATTAATAGGAACCATTCATCGATAGTCAAACAATTTGAAATTGGCTTATTTTTTTCAGCAATATTGCCCTTTAACGTTTTCATTTCTTGAACCCCAAAAAACCCTTTAAAATATCGTCCATTTCCAAGCGCGGGTTTACTTTTTTTTTTCGCCCGGAAAGCAATATTCTTTTCGGTTTTGGCGGCAACGAACATGTTTTACCCCGTTTTTTTCAACAAACTCGACATGCAAGTATGGTAAAACCCTTTTGGGTTTAAAGGGAAGGCGCTTTCGTGAAAAGGGTGCCATTTTTTTTAGAAAAACCACAACAAGGACAAGCGAAATAAAAAAGGCCTTGCAAGTGGGAGTCATGGGAGAAAGATGAAACCGGGTTGGAAATGGTCATGTGGGCTTTTGCAGCGCCCCCCGGCGGGAGAGAACTTCGAGAAAAGATGATAAAATATTGTAATGGCCCAAACCCGGGGAGGGGGTGGGGTGAGGGGGGGACGGGGGGCAGTTTGTTTTTTTGGGCCCCTCGTTTGTCCATGTGGGCGGCGCGGCGCTTTTATGAGGTCTGTCTGTGCCCATGTTGGGTGTGTGTGGTTGTTTTTGTGCGTTTGTGTGTGTGGTGTGTGTGTGTGTGTGTGTGTGTGTGTGTGGGTGTGTGGGGGGGAGGTGAAGTACACGTGTGTTATGTGTGTGGGCCCTGGGCCCTGTGTGTGGGGTTGTGTGTGTGTGTGTGTGTGTGTGTGTGTGTGGGTGGGTGTGTGCGGCCCCCGTATTTTGTGAAAAACAGAAAAGATGTTATGGTCCGGTCTAAATGAAAAAAACACGGCAACCCTTGCCACACGCCCGGTGAGCCGCCCTCCTTAGGCGCCTAATTAAGGTATGGATCCCTCCAGGGTATGTGCCCCCCCGCCCCCTTTGGGGGGTTTGTGCAGTGTCTAGCAATTTTAGTTTGGTGCTGTTCCCCAAAAAGATGGTATTGAAAATGACGTAAAAGATAGGGAAAAAATTTGAAGTCTTATTGTCAGAGAACATAAAACCTTTATTTGGGCCACTTTTGCCGAAAAAGGTTTTTGGGGCGAAGGTGGCCGAAATGAGGTTTTTTGTTCTTAGGGAATAGCCCTTTTTTCGGACCACCCAGTTAGGCAGCCCCGGGGGGTAAACGGCAGGTTGTTGGGAAGCGTTGAGTTGGCTTGATCGGACGGTGGTATTTAAAAAACCCAAAAACACAAGTCAACAAAAACAAAAAAAAAAAAACAACAAAACAATCATTATCCTCCCTCCTCCCCCCTCCCTTATCCCACAGAAATATTAAAAATAGTAAAATAAATGTGATGGGGAGGATAAGAGTAAAATAATAATGATAATGATAGTGATGAAAGGAAAAAACAAAACAACAAACACAAAATAATAATTTAAAAGATAAAAATAATGATGATTAAATATATAAAAAATTATAATGTAAAAATAAGAATAAAAAGATAAGATATAAAAATGAAAATAAAAAAAATAAAAATAAATTTGAGTGGCTCCCCCCCATGTCTTATGCCATACAGATTCTCTCTCTCGCGGTCTCTCTCTCTCACTCTCTCTCTCACTCTCTCTCTCTCATTCTCTCTCTCTCTCTCTCTCTCTCTCTCTCTCTCTCTCTCTCCCTCACTTTCTCTCTCATTCTCTCTCTCTCAACATAACGCTGAAGCCTTCATTCTCTCTCTCTCTCTCTCTCTCTCTCTCTCTCTCTCTCTCTCTCCCTCTCTCTCCCCCCTCTCTCTCTCTTTCTCTCATTCTCTCTCTCTCTCAACATAACGCTGAAGCCTTCATTCTCTCTCTCTCTCTCTCTCTCTCTCTCTCTCTCTCTCTCTCTCTCT
>JAFLJL010003480.1:10000-15000 GCA_018398815.1 Conus ventricosus
AACCCGCCCCTCCCTCCTCAACATAGGCACCCCCAGACAACCCACCCCTCCCTCCTCAACATAGGCACCCCCAGACAACCCACCCCTCCCTCTCCTCAACATACAGCCAGGCACCACCCCAGACAACCCACCCCTCCCTCCTCAACATAGGCACCCCCAGACAACCCACCCCTCCCTCTCTCAACATACAGCCGCCGCTTTGTTCACAAAACAATGACTCTAGAATCTCTCATCCTCCACATCCTCCGTGCTACACCCCTCCCCTACCATCCCATCCCATCCCATCCCTATCTCTGTCCATCCCCTCATCTTTCTCCTTTCCACACACACACACACACACGCACACGCACACGCACACGCGCGCACACACACACACACACACACACACACACACACACACACACACACACACACACACACACACACACACACCACACCACACACACACACACACACACACACACACACACACACACACACACACACACACACACACACACACACACACACGCAATCACGCGCAAACACACACACACACACACACACACACACACACACACACACACACACCACACACACACACCACACGCGCGCGCGCGCGCATAAAAACACCCTACCTGTTTTCCCTTACTTCCGTGCACTTCCTCTCTCTCTCTCTCTCTCTCTCTCTCTCTCTCTCTCTCTCTCTCTCTCTCTCTCTCTCTCTCTCCCTCCCTCCCTCCCTCTCTCTCTCTCTCTCTCTCCCTCCCTCTCTCTCTCTGTGAATAGAGGAAAGACCACTTGGGCCACACATGTTTGATCATGTTTGTTTAGATATGGGTTTGTGTGGCTGGAGCAAGGTGATGGTGATGTCAATGAATTTTCGCGTGTCTTTCGGCAGAGAATAATTGATTGTAGATGGCAAGAATGGAGTGAACATGTGAATGAGAGTGATTGGCTTTCTGTATATAGAACGTTTTGTAATCCGTGTGGCTCTCTACCTATAATATCTGTGCATGGATCTTGACAGGCATTTAAAATATAACCGAGTTTTAGATTTGGCATTTCTGACTTGTCAGTTCACTACCATAGGTATAGAAACCATAGGCCACAAGACTCCATTTGTAACCTATGCAAAGTTGCAGTCAACAACGAAACGCATTGCTTATCATGCTGTCCATTTGACAATATATTGATAGCATAAGAGAACAGGTCATTGCTCAAAAGTTCTCTCATAATCCAAATGGTTTTCGTTTATCTCTCTTGTTGGCCTCAACGAACAGTGATGCAATCAGAAAATCAGCACTTGTATGTATGTATGTATACTGTTCAAAAAAAGAAACGCAACAGCAGCAATTGGTCACCTGCCTTTACTATTTTCAAAACATTGTACATTTTCAGGTAACTGCAAAACACGGTTAAAGTGGAGATGATTGAAACATAATGGCTTATCTGATTTTGCGTTGAAAAAAACAGTGCCAAAGAGTCATTACAGAAGAGCTCACACCTTTCGAACGTCAGTAGCGTGTGTGTCCTCCCTGTGCAGCAGTCACACCTTGAAGTCGCCTGGGCAGGGATCGCAGCAGACTGCGGATGACGCGCAGTGGAATGGTGTCCCACTCCTCCTGAAGAGCCTGGAACAACTCTTGTTCATTTGTAGGGGCATTAACCCGGGCACGGACTCGGCGATCCAACTCATCCCAAATGTGCTCTATTGGGTTTAAATCCGGTGACATAGAGGGCCAGGGAAGGGGATTGACGTTGTTGGCAGCCAGGAAATGTCGTGTTAAGTGGGCTGAGTGTGGCCGAGCATTGTCATGCATAAATATGGAACCAGGAGCAGCCAGGAGTTGAAGAACGTGAGGCTGGAGGATTTCTGCAATGTAGCGCTGAGCATTAAGTCGTCCCTGGACCAGTACTAGGGGGCTTCTGCCACTGAAATTGATGGCTCCCCATACCATTACCCCTCCACCACCATTGGGAGGTGCCTGATCAACACAGTTCTGTGCATAGCGTTCATTCATTCTGCGATCGACCCTCCTCCTCTGGTCATGGCGTTGCAGCAGGAAATGTGATTCGTTGCTGAATGAAACCTGTCTCCATTCACGATGAACAGCCCAGGGAAGATGTTGCATGCACCATTGAAGTCGTGCCTGGCGATGACGCTGAGTCATAACGGGTCCTCGGATAGGTCTTCGAGCCCTCATTCCAACAGCATGTAGACGATTGCGTACGGTTTGCCCGCTTACACGTCTGTGGCCAGGGATGGCCTGGGCTGTAGAGGAGACACACAGGAAACGATCCCGAACATGGCGGAGCGTAATGTAGCGATCTTGGGCTCGGGTTGTGCACCTTGGCCGTCCTGAACGAGGTCGATCTGCTGTTGACCCCGTCGTTCCAAACCGGTTTCAAAGCCTACTGATGGTGCTTCTGGCCACATTGAAATGTCTGGCAACAGCCGCTTGACTCTGTCCGGTCTGCAACCGGCCTATCGCATTTTCTCGTTGTTGGCTATTCAGATTTGGCATTCTTTCCTTTCGTTTCTGGTTTCATTTTTCAATGAATCCAAACCCTTTTTATCCCTGCTATTGAGGTGTTGTGAGTATTGTATTATGTGCTTTGCACGTGAATTTCCCGTCTGCAAATCCGTCGACAGTCGAAAGTTTACAGCGCTAGATTTTAGCCCACCAGCACGTGTTTATCGCACGGCATGCGCTGAACTTGTACACTGATATGGCAGAGGAACGGGTGAATCAATTCTGCTATTTGTCAACATCATTCATGTTGGGAATATGTAAATATTGCATCATGTTCCAAAATATTATTTGTTGCGTTTCTTTTTTTGAACAGTATATGTATGTATGTATGTATGTATGTATGTATGTATGTATGTATGTGTGTGTGTGTGTGTGTGTGTGTGTGTGTGTGTGTGTGTGTGTGTGTGTGTGTGTGTGTGTGTGTGTGTGTGCGTGCGTGCGTGCGTGCGTGCGTGCCTGCGTGGCTGCCTGCCTGCGTGCGTGCGTGCGTGCGTGCGAGTATGTGTATGTATGTATGTATGTATGTACGCATGCATGTATGTACGCATGTATGTATAAGTGTGTGTATGTATGTATATGTGTGTATGTATGCATGTGTGTATGTATATATGTATGTATGTATATGTGTGTGCATGTATGTATGTATATATGTATGTATGCATGCATGTATGTATGTATGTATGTATGTATGTATGTATGTATATGTGTGTGCATGTATGTATGTGTGTATGTATGTGTGTGTGTGTGTGTGTGTGTGTGTGTGTGTGTGTGTGTGTGTGTGTGTGTGTGTGTGTGTGTGTATGTATGTATGTATGAGAGAAAGAGAGAGAGAGGAGGAAGAGGAGGTATCACACACACACACACACACACACACACACACACACACACACACACACACACACACACACACACACACCGAGATTAGCATTCTCTCTCCCTCTGTCTCTCTCTCTCTCTCTCTCTCTCTCTCTCTCTCTCTCTCTCTCTCTCTCTCTCTCTCTCTCTCACTCACTCTCTCTCTCTCACCCTCTCTCTCTCACCCCGAGATAAACCTTCTCTCTCTCACTCCGAAATACACCTCCTCTCTCTGTCTCACTCTCTCTCTCTCTCTCTCTCTCTCTCTCTCTCTCTCTCTCTCTCTCTCTCTCTCTCTCTCTCTCTCTCTCTCTCACCCCGAGATAAACCTTCTCTCTCTCACTCTCTCTCTCTCCACGAGATAAGCTCTCTCTCTCTCTCTCTCTCTCTCTCTCTCTCTCTCTCTCTCTCTCTCCAGGAGATAAGCAATCTCTCTGTCTGTCTGTCTGTCTGTCTGTCTGTCTGTCTGTCTCTCTCTCTCTCTCTCTCTCTCTCTCTCTCTCTCTCTCTCTCTCTCTCTCTCTCTCTCTCTCTTTCTCTCTCTGTTTTCCAGCTCTTCTCTGACGGACGGACAGCGAAACCTTTTTGTTGTTGTTGTTGTTGTTGTTGTGTTTTTTTGGGGGGAGGAGGGGTCTTCATCATTTAGTTTGGTATTTCGGGCGAGTGAGCAGTCCTCGGCCCACTGGGCAGATGGTCTTCTTCTTAAGATCCGTATCTCAGGGAGAAGAGAGAGAGAGAGAGAGAGAGATAACACCCAGCCTGACGTCTTGAGATGGTTATCAGTTCGAACCCCAAACAGCTGCACCAAAGGCGGTGTGATGGGGGAGAGGAGAGGGGAGGACCGGATACTCATTCAACTCCAGATGTCAGGCCAAGTCTCTGCTCCTAGGGAGATTCTCTACCTCCAACCCTCTCTCCCCACTCCTCCCTGCCCCCCCCCCTCCACCAACCCCCCACCCCCACCCCCACCTCCCCTTCACCTCCACGACCCCTTCTCTCACTCTATCCCCCCCCCCTTTTTTTTTCCATACCCGCAGTTCTCTCCATTTCCCCCAAAAATCTATCTATACTTCTCTTAATTTCAGTTCAATGAGGATTTTCTTTTTCAGGTTTACAAAACAGAACGGTGAATCACATTCTGATGATCTAAGTCTTACAAAGAGAGAGAGAGAGAGAGAGAAAATGATTTCTTTCAACACGTTTCTTATAAGCACGTTTCTTTGACAGAAGAAGTTTTGAAGTGAAGCGTGCCTACTGCCTAGCAGCGTGTGTTTTAGTCTGTTAATACCCTCCTTCGTGAGGGCTTCCGAGTTCAGTGCGTGCACGCTCTCTCTCTCTCTCTCTCTCTCTCTCTCACACACACACACACACACCACACACACACACACTCACACTACCACCACCACCACCGTCAGTACCACCACCACCCGACTAAGCCACAAGGGACATGGGCGAGGGTGGGGGGTGGGGGGTGGGGGGGGAGGAGGGGGTCAAGAAATCAGCTAAGGTCAAGCGGTCAGGGTCAAGGGTCAGAGAAGTGACAAGCGCCATCTTCTGTGCAAAACAGACGGCAGCAAAAGAGGAGACCATTATTATCATCCCCAGCTTGTTTGAGGGTCCGCACGGGGC
>JAFLJL010003480.1:17500-20321 GCA_018398815.1 Conus ventricosus
GGGGGGGGGGGGGCGTGCGGGGGGGGGGGGGGGGGGGGGGGGCGGGCAGGTAAGAAAGAAGAGGGAGAGGGAGTTGGAGAGGCGGTCTGTATACAGAGTGTCTGCGCTGACTACTAGGTTTTGAGGGAGGAGAGGATTGCATCATCAACATGAGGGGGGGTGGGGGTGGGGTGAGGAGCAGCCGAGGGAATGGGTGGGTGGAAGTACATTAAATACTCAGATGACTCAGCACTTGAGGATCTTTCCAACTCTGACTCTGTTTACTTCAAGGAGGTTCAAAGATTTGTTGACTGGTGCGATCACAACTATCTTGATCTGAATGTATCAAAAACGAAAGAAATGTTGATTGATTTTAGAAAGAATCCAAAAGTTGTACCACCGCTTTTTATCAAAGGTGCTGAAGTAGAACGTGTTGAATCATACAAATATTTAGGAACTTTTATAGATAATAAGCTGAATTTTAAATCCCATGTTGATTATGTCCACAAAAAATGTCAAACCAGATTATATTGTCTTCGCAAGCTGCGATCATTTCATGTGAATACTGACATTCTTCGGACATTTTATTCATGCTTCTTGGAATCTGTTTTAACTTTCTCATTTATGTGTTGGTATGGTGGGCTGACTGTGAAGAGTAGGAATGTGCTTGAGAAAGTGGTGAACGTGGGAGGAAAAATTGTTGGTGGGAGACAAAAAAGTCTGAGTGAGCTGTACAAATGCCGTGTTGTCTGTAAAGCGAAGAAGATTGCGTGTGACCAGACCACGTTCTTGCAAGTCAGTATGACCTTCTTCAGTCAGGACGAAGATATCGGTCAGTTAAATGCAGAAGTGTCAGATTTAAACAAAGTTTTATTCCCCTGTCCATTGATTTTCTTAACAGAGGTGATGTTTAATTGCTTTTTAGCTATGGATTATTGTTACATTTTGTTTTATAAAGATACATAATTTAAGCTCAGATTGAGCATACTGTTGCATTTAGATAACAAATAGTTGTGTTCTTTTAGTTTAAAATCTCATCTTAGAATTTATTGTCAAATGCGTTGTAGGAATGCAATTTTATACAGTAAAATTCTTATATTATTTAGTCACCTTGAAATCCAAATTCTTTTATATGAATGTATGCCATATGTGACAAAATGGGTGATGTGACAAAATCATTGTTTATTTGCTGTGAATGTGTATGACCACAAACTAATTTCTCGAACTGAGATAATAAAGTTTACTTGACTTGACTTGACTTGGAGAGAGAGAGAGAGAGAGAGAGAGGAGAGAGAGAGAGAGAGAGAGAGAGAGGAGAGAGAGAGGAGAGAGAGAGGAGAGAGAGAGAGAGAGAGGAAAAGAGAGAGAGGAGAGAGAGAGAGAGGAGAGAGAGAGACAGAGCCTAAGCTCACCATTACGTACATTCAGTTTTCCACAGTGTCAGTTTCAGCTTCATCAAGGATTCGTCACTGCGTGCGGACTAGTCCATATACGCTACACCACATCCGCTACGTGTTGAGACCACACTACGTATGATTTAAAGCTGATGGATAAATGAATTAACAACTAAGATGAGACAATTGAAGAAGAGGGTCTCGTGGCTACGACTCAGCGGATGTCTGACCTACGCATTAGCCCAACGCGCTGGTCAGACCTTGAGTGCCTACCTACCGTGTGTGTGTGTGTGTTGGTGTGTGTTAGTGTGTGTGCTTCTGTGTGTGTGTGTGTGTGTGTGTGTGTGTGTGTGTGTGTGTGTGTGTGTGTGTGTGTGTAGTGAATGTGCACGTGTGTGTATGACGTGTGGGCATGGGCGTGTGCGTGTGTGTGCGTGTGTGTGTGTGTGTGTGTGTGTGTGTGTGTGTGGTGTGTGTGTGTGTGTGTGTGTGTGCGCGCGCGCGCAGGCATGTGTGTGTGTGTGTGTGTGTGTGTGTGTGTGTGTGTGTGTGTGTGTGTGTGTGTATATATATATGTGTGTGTGTGTGTGTGTGTGTGTGTGTGTGTGTGTGTGTGTGTGTGTGTGTGTGTGTGTGTGTGCGTGTGTGTTCCACAGAGAAGAAGGGAAGACACTCTAGGGGAGCATGACAGCAGAGGGTCTTCAGACTATCACAAGAACGACAGAACAAAAAGTAATAAGATGTTGGGTAATGTCACACTGTCACTCTTGCATACCCGCATTCATGACAGCATTTACTCCATACGCACACGCAATCTTTCCAATCACCCAAAAGGAGCACTACCGAATGTTTTTCTTCCCCCTCTCCTTCAGGGAAAACACTTTACTAATCACAACAACAACTTGTAAACAGATGTTACACCTGTATCTCTCTCCGCACTGAGAGACAAATAAATCCGCACACATGTATCTCTCTTTACACTGAGAGACAAATCAATCTTCACACATGTATCTCTCTTTACACTGAGAGAAAAAATAGTCTTCACCCTTGTATCTCTCTTTACACTGAGAGATAAAATAATCTAGTTCCGCTTCTATAAAGCCATGGCCTTCACATTCCTTTAACCCAAAATTCTGGACCAGGAGAATACATAACTCCCGTAATCACTGAGGACCTGCCTGCCTCAAGTAAAAGCTTCCCTGCTTTCTCAATTCCCTGTCTCTCTCTCTGAGACAATATACTGCCCCTCGAATTCTCTTGTCCTGGAGATACGAGTCTCGTCTTCTCTTCCGCGACTTCCTCTGTCTCTTGCGAAATGACGAGCTTCAACTCCTCTCCCTGGAGTTGGTACTGGCTGGGGCTGAACTACGGTGTGTTCCCACACATGGCATCTTCAACCACCTCACGGGGTGAAAGATGAAGGGGAAGGGCGAAGGGTAAAGGGTGAA
>JAFLJL010003481.1:0-5000 GCA_018398815.1 Conus ventricosus
CCTTCTTTTTCTCTCTCTCGTCTCCTCTCTCTCTCTCTCTCTCTCTCTCTCTCTCTCCTCTCTCTCTCTCTATCTCTCTCTCTCTCTCTCTCCTATCTCTCTCTCTGTGGTCTCCTTCTCTCTCTTCTCTCTCTCTCTCCTCCTCTCCTCTCTCCTCATCTCCTCCTCCTCTCTCTCTCTCTCTCTCTCTCTCTCTCTCTCTGTTTTAATGGGGAAATAGTTGTCAATAATCTGGAGAGATCTGTTGTCTTGCCTTGTGTGAACAAAGCATGTTCTGTCAACACTGTATTGATACTCACACACTTCTTCTTGGTGACCAAACATTTAACCAGGAAGAAAACGAAAGAATGTTCAACACAGTGCGTCAGTGTATCGCCCAAAGTAAACATTTTTTGATATTAAAAGCGAATTAGTTGTTCTTTCTCATCCTCCTGTTCTTCGTCAGGTGCCCGTTCTTCCTGATCTTGGTCATCTCCTTATGCTTGTTCATCTTCCCGTTTCTCTTCTCCTTCTTCTTCTTCTTCTTCTTCTTCTTCTTCTTCTCGACGTTCCTGTCAGGTTTTGGACTTGGATAGCTGGTGTATGGTTGTTTAGTTCTCCCTCAGTTTTCGTCTTTGCATTAGACCCACTGCGACACGCGGGGCTGGCTCTTTGGTGTTTGGGGAGACGGGACGCTTCTCTCTCTCTCTCTCTCTCTCTCTCTCTCTCATCTCTCTCTCTCCTCTCTCTCTCTCTGTTCAAATTATGTATGTTCGGTGCATGGGGATTCATGATATTTGTCGTGTAGATTGGCTAGTTGCATCCCTGTTAGGTTCTTCTGATCTGTTCTATCTTGTTTCTTGCTTTTTTTAAATTTGAATTAAAATTTCTACAAATTATCCCCATTGATTTTCAGCACTTTTTTTTTTTAATTTTTTTTTCTCTCTACGTATCAACGTTGCTTATGCAATCCGCCGATGTGTTTTAGTGTTGTTCAATTTTCCATCACTGAGCACATCATAAGCATTTGCTTGTTGTTGCTTCAGATCAATAATTTGTTGATATACACATCTGTTCAATAAAGAAATGCTTATATAGAATTAAAAAAACAAACAATCTCTTATCCTATTGTTTCTTACTGTATGTACATGCTCCTGTTGTTCCTCGCGTGTTCCTGATTCTTTCTATGTTTTTCCCACTCGCTTCTGTATCCCATAAGCCTATTATCCCTTTCTTTTCTTTTTCTACGTATCCCTAAACTCCGCTACTCTGGAACTCGCAGACGCATAACAAACTCTTTAAAATTCCGTGCAAAACCTGAGTTTTAACCATGTTCCAGAGGCGGTCGTAAAGGCGAAACAGTCTTGTGCCGCTTGCACTCAGGCCACTCGTTTTATAACCCATTCTTATCTTTTTTAAAGAGAAGAAGCTCCGTGGTGCATTCCATGCCATGTTCCACTCACAGTGAAACATATTCTTTTATAGAGTGTTGGGACCTGCATGATGTGAGACATAAACACTTTACGCGCAGACTACATAAAAAAAAAACCCTGTTCAGAGATGTCCCACCTGACGTGATCTTTGAGTTTCGGAAAGAGATTCACATTTTTCATTTGATCTCAGATTTTACGGAAGAAAGATTTTCAACGAAGATTCTGGTACGTTTTTTAGAAGGTCAATTTTAAAGAGATGTATGAAAGGCGTTTTTGTTGTTGTTGTTGTTGTTGTTTTTGGTGGGATGGACTTGTGAGTTGATTTTAAAGTGTGACAGCCCTGATATGGCCCTTTGCGGTCGGCTGGGCTAAAGCAACATTACCTTACCTTACTCCCCCCCCCCCCCCAACCCCGTCATTTCCCTACTTATTTCTGGATTCCCTACCACTTCCCACACTCTCCTACGGACCCCTACACTTTTTCTACTTGTTTCCTGCTGTCCCTCTACTTTTATTCCTATATTCCCTTGCTCCTAAACGGACTTATTTATACATTTCTTCCTTATTTGTTCCTGATATTTCTCCACTTAATCGTATATTTCCCCGTTCTACATTCCTCTACTTTAGTGTACATATCCCTCTTTTGTATTTCTCCACTTATCGTACATTTCCCTCTTCTACATTCCTCTACTTTAGTGTACCCATCCCTCCTCTGTAGGTCTCTACTTAATCGTATATTTCCCTGTTCTACATTCCTCTACTTTAGTGTACATATCCCTCCCTGTTGTTTCTCCATCCCACCCCCTTGTTCCTATATTTCCCCCGAATAATAAATGTCTTTGAGGATTCTCAGAAGATTAAAAAAAAAAAAAAAAAAAAAAAAAAAACCAGAACAAATATCGACAACGTTTCGGTCATAGACCGTCTCCAGGAGTTGTGAATAAAAAGAAAAACAAATAAATACGTATAGGAAATGACGTATGAAAACATATACGTAAACGGACGATGACGTGGCTTAAATTTATTATTCTTTTTTTTTTAATTGAAGATCTGCGGTCAAAAATCTTGTTTTATATTTCTCTGCAACGCCACTCAGGTTTCCTTCATGTTCAATCATTTCCATCCTTGTTGCTACTACGTTTCCCTGCTTCCTCCTTCTTTCGCGTCCAATTTTCTGCATTATCCTTCTTCGAGTTCTTGCTCTTGTTTCTTCTTTTTCTTTCTTTCCTTCTGTACTTCCTTCTTTCTTTCTCTTTTTTTTTTCTTTTTCTTTCCTATCATTTCATGTTCCTAAATGCCCCTACTCCTTCCTTCGTTCAGTTGCTGGTTGCTATAATTCTGTTCCAACATATCCCTTTGTTCCCCCCCCCCTCCCCCCTCCCCAACTATCCCTTTGTCCCCCCCCCTCCCCCCCCCCCCCCCCCCCCTCCCCAACGTATCCTTTCTTATTCCAGCATTTCCTTCTTGTCGCTACAGTTTCTTAGTCATGTGCCTACCTATTTTTTTGTATCATATTATTCTGGGTGCTTTTTCTTTCCACTACGTGTTTCCTTTCGTCCTATGCTTGTTCCTGTCTTTAACTACATGCTGGCATCTTTCCTTTCCTGTTTCCATATTTCTCACTCTGCTGCCGACCATTTCTTACTTTTGGCCATTGATCTCTACTTAAGTGAAAAGGAAATCTTGCCAATAACGCGTTTGCTCGGGGGGGGGGGGGGGGGGGGGGGGGGGGGGGGGGGGGGGGGGGGGGGGGGGGGAAGAGAAAAGTCTCGCGCTATGTTAGTGAGTTTTCTCCCCATTGGAGATTGTCTCCCCTTGGAGACTAAAAAGCTTGCTGAAGGCTCATTTTGAAGCATTTATTATTCCCATTCACCCTCTCAAGCGCATTACTGTTACAAAGGCAAAATTTATCTACCACTGCAGATATGAATGCTTTCTCCCTTATTTCTTCAATCTAAGACATAAGAGCAAGCTTTGTTTATAAATGTATATTATTTTTATACATATATATATATATAATATATATATATATATTATATATATAATATATATATATATATATAAAATACCATTTAAAATAGGATTTTAAATGAAGAGGTTAAAACCTCTTCATTTTAAAATCCTATTTTAAACGGGTTATGTCGCTCCCTACATTGGTTTAGCACCTTTTGCGTCCTGAGTGGCTTTTTAACCCTGATTTTATTTATATAAATATATATATATATATATATATATATTATATTATATATAATATATATATGTGTGTGTGTGTGTGGTGTTGTTTTTGTGTGTGTGTGTGTGTGTGTGGAAAGGAAATCTCGCCTATAACGCATTTGCTTGCATTCGCATAACGTGTTTACTTTCTCCACAAACAAACAAATATTCATCTAGATTGTATCAGGTATTATATGATTTATACAGAAATCAGGGTTTTACATCCAGGTGGTTGAGTGTGTACGGGATGCCCTTTTTTTGAAACAGGATTCGACTGTGTGTGGGAGACACAAGTTTTGTCTGTTCAACAGTCTCTGTAGAAATGTTCGTAATTCATTAGAAGAACATTTAAAAACGTGCAGGGAATGATGCTTAGAATCTAGTAATTAGTGTTTATTTTACAAAATTTTAAAACAGAGTTTTGCCGTGAAAATATATACTAAAATGTTGCCTGATTGTTTTATATATACCCACTGATTCGGTTTCGCTGTGGCAACATAAAACTCATGACAGAAATTGGCAGACGATTTTGGAATACCTCCGATGAACGTATTCTTCAGACTGTGCCCAAGAATGACCTTTGGTGATGAATTTCATTTTGAATGATAATGTAAAAATATAACGACATTAGAAATCAGTTTATACCTTAAAATTTAAACATACAAAGTCCGTATTTAACTATTGTCGTTTGCTTATGGTAGTAAGAAAGTGCTGCTAAACAAAAGCGAAGTTTTTGAAACTTATTTAAAGTTGCGTAACATTACATTCATATGTTTTAAATAGGGAAAATTTTGATGTTTGTTTTTGTTTCATTTCTATTGTTTGAATTGTTTCAAGTCCCTCCATGCCCCAAAAGGGTCGCAGGATTTAAAATCTTTTGAATCTTTGGGGTGTGAAACCCAAGAAGGTTTTTCCCATACCAAATCAATGTTTGATCTTTATTGGTTTCTGGTCAGGTCGTAAAAAATAACCAACGGGAATTAGCGAAAAGTATTCATCTTAGTGAAATTACATTATCTTCTGGTCTTCTCTTTGCTATTTTTTTTTTTTTTTCTTTTATGGCAAGTTATAATATGTGTTTTTCTGATTTTTTGTATGTTTTTTTAAACAGATAGGCGAAATTCATTCTCCTAATAGATCCGTATACAGGAAGCCATTCGTTTGTTTTTTGTTGTTGTTTTAAACATGATATTGGTTCAGGGATCGGAACTGTTATAGATAAGCCTTTCGTTTTGTAGTTGTTGTTGTTGTTTGATTTTTTTTTTTTTTTTTTTTTAAACGTGATGTTGGTTCAGTGATACGGAACTATTCTCCTCCATGCCCTAAACTTTTGTGTGTGTGTGTGTAAGTGTGGTGTGTCTTGTGGTGTATGTT
>JAFLJL010003481.1:10000-12500 GCA_018398815.1 Conus ventricosus
CAGCACGCACGCACGCACCACACACCACACACACCACTCTCTCTCTCCTTCTCTCTCTCTCTTCTCTTTCTCTCTCTCTCTCTCCCTCTCTCTCTCTCTCTCTCCACACACAACACACACACACACTCACACACAACACACAACACACACGCACACACACACACACACGTGCGCGCGCCGGGGCTCCCACGCACGCACCAACGCACACACACACACACACACACACACAACACCACACACACACCACACAACACACACACACACACAGTTCATGGGCATATCTGGCGTTTAAAGAAATAATATTTCCAGACTTATATGCTCCCCCCCCGCCCCCCCCCCCCCCCCCCCACACCACAAACACACCCTTCGTCACCACTCGAATTAGTGAAATATTCGACAGACATGCGCAATTAGTTTAAAGATCAAACAGAACTATTCGATTATAAATCAAGTACATTAAAGTCAGAAACGGAAAAACAAAATAGAAAAAAATGAAAAAAGAAAAAAAAGAAAAGAAAAGAGAGAAACAAAACACCAGGGAAAACGAAAGTATGAAAAAAAAAAAAAAAAGCTTTGAACCACATAAAAAATCTGAAACCCCTCGAGCGAAAGCAAAAAATTTCAAACAGATAAAGACACAAAAGAAAGAGAAAACAGAAAGATCTGAAAATAAAAAAAAAATACGAAATGCTCTGACTCACAGACCCACGGGGCAATAAATAAACCTGGTTTTCACAAAAGGTCATCCAGTCTGGACATTTTTTCCAGACACTTCTTCATCTTTCTGTCAAAACATGAATGAGGAGAAAGGGAACGGCTCTCACAAAGCCCCCATGAATCATGCGGGGCTGCAGTCGGGGGCCATAGCAGTCAGTGAGGGCTCTTACGGCAGTGGGGCTCTATCCTGCCCAGGTTTCATCGTGTGTTAAATCTTTCGATTTTAACCGTCAGTTATCACCGGTCTGTAAACACGGCCACACCAGCTATCGGAGGTTGTGTGGTGTTGTCGGTCTGTCCCGTCTCTCTCTCTCTCTCTCTCCTCTCCTCTCTCTCTCCCCTCTCTCTCTCTCTCCTCTCTTCCCCTCCTCTCTCTCTCTCTCCCCTCTTCTCTCTCTCTCTCTCTCTCTCTCTCTTCCTCTCTCGCACACACCCCACCCCACACACACACACACTGCGTCTCTCTCTCCTTCTCTCTCACTTCTCTTCTCTTTTCTCTCTCCCCTCCTCTCTCTCTCTCTCCCCTCCTCCAAAACACACACACACACACACACACACATTGCATTTTCTCTCTCTCTCTCTCCCCTCTCTCTCTCGCTCGCTCTCTCTCTCTCTCTCCCTCTCTCTCTCTCTCTCCCCTCTCTCCCCTCTCTCCCTCTCTCTCCTCTTTTTTCTCCCTCTCTCTCTTCCTCTCTCTCTCTCCCCCCCCTCTCTCTTTGCCTCTGTCTCTGTCTGTCTGTCCTCTCTCTCTTTTCTCTCTCTCTCTCTTCTCTCTTCTTTTCTCCTCTCTCTCTCCCTCTTCTCTCCTCTCTTCCTCCCTCCCTCTGTCTCTTCCTCTCTCTTCCCCCTTTCTCTCTGTCTCTGTCTGTCTGTCTGTCTCTGTCTCTCTCTCTCTGTTCTCTCTCTCTCTCTCTCTCTCTCTCTCTCTCTCTCTCTCTCTCAGCGTTTAAGAAGGTTGAGCTTCATTTGTCAATGGGCGTGAATATAATCGCATCAGGCAATAATGTACTGGAATCGTTTTGCGTGTCAAACTTGGATGACGATTATGAGTTCTGTTAGGAAGAAAAGGTGTGTGCATGATACGTACATGCGTGAAAAGAGAGAGAAGGAGAGAGAGAGAGAGAGGGGGAGAGGAGAGAGAGAGAGAGAGGGAGGAGGGAGAGAGAGAGAGAGAGAGAGGGGGAGAGAGAGAGAGAGAGAGGGGAGAGAGAGAGAGAAGATGGGGGGGGGCGCGAGACAGACAGACAGACAGACAGACAGAGTCAAACTGACCAGCCTGTGACAAGAAAAACGACCAAGTAGGCAAGGCCCTAGCAGACAACTGATCATTCTATCATATTAACGCATAGTCAAGAACTATCGGCACTGCAACTGTGATTCACAGGCTACTTCTGTTTTTTTTTCACACTTATCTCTAAACTGAACGTTTTCTCCAACGTAAAAGCTCTGTCTGTCTTTAGAAAAAGTAGATAGACTTCGAATCAAAAACTTACTTGGAGAATATTTCGGGAAAGGTCGTCATGTCTTCTTCAGCTCACTGTTGCTGTTGTGGCAGCGAGGCCTGGTGGGGGGCGACTGTTGTGTGGGGTGAAAACAGTTGTCAGGATCTGATTGAGATGAGGGGTGGGGGGGGTTGGGGGGGGGGGATTTCAAAGCCTTGATCTTTTGTTCAGGATGGGGCGTTCTGGTCTTAATTTCAATGTGGCTTCTTTAACTTTTCCCTTTTTGGAGGAGGGGCTCTGTAGATACGATCTTGGTTTCTTGGGGGCTGAAAACTGTTACC
>JAFLJL010003482.1:0-57500 GCA_018398815.1 Conus ventricosus
GTTTTTTTTTTAAAATTTTTTTAAGGTGGGGGGGTTTGTGTTATATAAAGAAAATTAAGCTAAAAAGAAATTTAGCGGATGCTTTAAGAGAGAGAAGAGAGAGAGAGGGGAGAGAGAGAGGAGAGAGAGAGAAGAGAGAGAGAGAGAGAGAGAGAGAAGGAGAGAGAGAGAGAGAGAGAGAGAGAGAGGAGAGAAAAGAGAGAGACTACACGTAGACGTTTTAACTCATAAGGGCCATAGCCCTTTTCTAAGGGTGGAAAACCTCACAGTTCAACTCATTTAATTAGCTTGATACATAACGTACTTATTTTAAACACATTATTTCGCATTCTTAATGCTTTAATACAAATACAAAGCGAACTGTTAAAGGGTGTTTTCATTCGATGACACCATTGATGTAATCAGTTTGAAGAACAAGGTTTTCTTAAGCATTTAGATGGGATGAATTGCTGTATAACGACTTGTATGCAGGAGAAGTGAGAAGAAAATGAACATTTTCATGATCTCAGTAACAGAGTGGAGATGCATAATCACGAATACTCAAAGTCCTGTAAAGGTAAGGAATGTACACAGAAATCTGATGCAGCAAATCTTACTTTTGTGACGATGTAATTGATATATCTGTTAATCTGCATAGAGAAGTACCTACGGAATACAGCGTGAAGGATTTAACAATCTGTAAATATCAAACTGGTGACTGTCGTCAACATGGGAATTCCATCTCTGCCAGTTACAACCGATTAACCTTTGCACAAACACGGGGATAAAACAGTGTATGTCATCTGCACCCTGATTCTGCCACACAAAACTCAAACCAGATTTGACAATTTTAAACCTGGGCAACGGCTGAACTCAGGTCAGAACGCACTGCATGGTGTCTCATGAACACACGTGCTGACAGCGTGTTCTTCAATGGGGGTAGTATAAAACTGACTTTGTTTATATATGTGTCATGATGAAATGACACAGGTCTTTGTATAAACGTATAACTTAAGAGAGAGAGGAGAGAGAGAGAGAGAGAGAGAGAGAGAAGAGAGAGAGAAGAGAGAGAGAGAGAGAGAGAGAGAGAGAGAGAGAGAGAGAAAAGCTCAGAACTCAGAACTTAGAATATTTTATTTGACAGGGCCACAGGCCCATATCAAAGTGAGTGAACAAGGCCCAAAATAAATGGGTACAAGCCACTCTTAACGAAAACGCAGCTGAATTGTGTTCAAAGTTAACAAAGAAAACATTCATGAAGCAACTGCAGCATTAAGTAGTCCGTTCCTAACAGCCATGCTCTATAAATGAAATTACCAACACTCGTAATAGTAGTCTTAATAGAACAGGCTAGCAACATGGACATTTTGAACAGAGAAGGGTGTTTGTAATATTTAGCTGGAATCAACTCAAAGCGCAACTTCTCGTACAAAGGACAAATCAGTAGAAAATGAAGCTCAGTTTCCGGTGCTTCCTTACAGTGTGGACAGAAAATGTCAGGGTTTCTATTGCGATTAGTCTATCGAAAAAGGGTGGCATCGTAAAGGCGACATTCCTAACCGAAACCTTGAAAGTAACCTGCGGATGTTAACATGTTTAATTACACAGAGGTAGGAACTTCGAACAAGAGACTGGTTATATCACCAAATAAACATCGTACAACTCATGCGATTCAATAGCTGAATGCCAGTCTTGGATGTAACAATCACTTAAACGTTTTCTTAAATTCTACAATAAAAGCTTTCACATTGCCAACACTTTGTATTTCCCATACACTTCCAAACCCGAATCTATAAAGAACATAGCAAACATTAGTTGTCCAGGTAATATAATTTTGATTCTGCAGATGCAGCAACATATCATAGGCTTTTTTCGGGAGTCTGTTATTATCCATACAAGCAACACGAAGCCAAAATCTGATGCATTTTGCATAAGTATTAACATAAAGAGGGTGTCTTCCAGATTCGCCATACACTAAGTGCCTAGGAGCGTTTGGACTTACACCAAGAAATCTTTTAATAGCAGCTAAGTGCACCCTTTCAATTTGTTCCTGGTTAGATGACAGTCCCCAAATCTCTGCTCCATAAGTTACGATAGGTTGTATTTGGCAATCGAATAGCTTAAAGAAAATACCAGGAGAATGTTCACCTATTGACCATAGCATTCTGTTGATAGCAGTTAATCCTTTCTTTGCTCTGTTTGCAAGGTCACACATAGTTCTTGAAAGATAGTCTTGTAGTCAGTGTTATACCAAGATACTTCTACATGTTAACAGCGGAAAGTTGAGCACCACCAAAAGTCCAGTTTTCATTCGAAGCAAGGTAACCCCCATTCCTGAATACAACAATATTTGACTTTTCCAGATTCACAAGTAAATCTAAACGTTTTGAAGTATTATGCAAGACATTCAGTTGGGTGTGCAAACCAATGACAGTATCGGAAAATAATGCAACATCATCAGCAAATAACAGAATCAAAAGTTCAATGAGGTCTGGAGAAAGCTGAAAAACCATGTCTACCAAAAGTGTTAATATCTTTAGTTAATTCATTGATGAATAGTGAAAAAAGCACAGGTGAACACACCTCACCTTGTTTTAGTCCCCGTGGGCATAGAAAAGTGTCAGTAATGTTCACAACTAGTTCGACCCTAAGTCTTCACAACATTATACACACTTTGCAATGCTTTCAAGAATTTTCCATTAAGACCATTAACAGAGAGAACCTTCCATAATGTATCCCTACTTACTAGGTCAAAAGCCTTTCTAAAGTCTATAAATGCGACATAGAGCTTCCTGTGTCTTAACAACTGCTTCTGAATCATTGCCAGTAAAGTGAAAATGTGATCTGTTGTACATCGCTTGTCACGAAAACCAGCTTGCTCCTCCCCAAGAATGTAGTTCATTTCAATCCATTTGGTTAACTTCTATTGAGAACAAAGCTATCTATTTTACTACAAAAAGTTCAACAAAGAAATTTCACGGTAGTTATCTGGGCAATTCCCATCACCCTTCTTAAAAAGTGGTTTGCAAGATAGAGACTGACCAATCTTCCGGAAACAATCCCTCATCAAAATTGTATTGAAAAATTTACAAGGAAAATTTAGAAATAGAGTTTGTTTCTTACCGCCAATGACGTTGACAAACAAAGCACATGACCCAAAACACGATGCATTTCAACCACTTGGGTCTTCTTCAGGCGAAAAAATAAATCACATTTAACATTTGGGACAGTACAAACAAAGAACGAAAAACGAAAAAAAGAAGAACGAAAAATGACTCATCCGTTGTTGTCTATGTGGTGGGAGAATAGCCGGTAGGCGGAATGACAGGGAATGGGAAAAGTCTTATCAAATTGTTCGTATTGAATCCCCCGTACCAACGATCTCTTTTTCAGACGGATGAATTCATTTTTCTACAACTGGATACAATTAAAATATGAAGGTAGCTTGAAAGGTTAATTAGTGTATTCATTTTGTATCTTATGCATGATATCGTCTGCCTACTCTCACATTGCCAAATGATCATTGGCTCTTACCCTCACCTTCATTGTAACAGCTGCAACACACAAAAATCAGAGCAGCTGAACAACTGTGTTACAGCCATAGTGGAGGCCTATTTAAGAATTCTTCAGATGTGAGTTTTAAAAAACACTAATCTAATTTCCATGCATGGGGGGGGGGATGGTTTCATGCTCATCATTGTGATACGGATATGTAAATCAACATGCCAGAGAGAGAAGAGAGATAGGATGAGAGAGAGAGAGAGAGAGAAGAGAGAGAAGAAGAGAGAAGAGATAGAGAGAGAGAGAGATAGGAGAGATTCAGTTGGATTCATAGAAGGGTTGAGTGAGCAATGATGTATGAACTGAGAATAAATATCAATGATTTGCACAATCCATACCAAATCCTATAATTCAGACATCAAGACGTAGCTCTGTTTCTCTAGACTAAATGCATTATACAAAATAAAGGCAAATTTTCAAACAACATCTGATGAGGATGACAATATCAGTATATCATTAAGACAGAAGTGAAAGGCTTCAATAAAAATCAAGGCCAAAATGAATACATGTCTAATGTTTCCTTAGCTGGACAGCAGCGAACAAAATGGGATTTCATTTTCTGGAGACACTTTACAACGCAGACACAACAGAGTCAGTCTTCATTAGCATGGTTTTGTATCTAACACTTGTGAACTGCTAATTCTGACATGCCCAACATGATTTGGACATGATAAAGATCCAAGTGACTTTCCATTCTAAAGTTAAATCACTTTCAAAAAATAGAAAAGCAAATGTTACCACTAGAAATCGCACACGTTTTACAACGTTGAACTGGTCTGACCATTTTTGTCAGAGTGCAGGTCAACCAAACGTTCACACACACACACACACACACACGCCTACACACCCACACACAAACACACTAACACACACACACACACCCACAGCACTGCAACACACACACAACACACACCAGCACACAACCGCAACGCAATACGGGCACGCCACGCAACGCGCGCACGCGTGACGCACTCACTACGCACGCACGCCCGCACGCACACACACCACACACACACACACACAACACACACACACACATACACAACACACACACTCACACACACACACACACTAACACACACAACACACTAACACACACACACCGTAAATAACTGCTAACCGATATTCCAACAACTTGATTATCATCATAGAAAACTGCAAACCACATTCAAAAAGCCAAACACGTACTTTATCTAACCTAGTTTTTTTTGTACTCCCCAGTTCTTAAAGAACAGGGAGACTTTAGAAAGGGAACGAAGAAATGCTGTGTGTGTGGTGTTGTGTGTGTGTGTGTTTGTGTGTGTTTGTGTGTGTTAGTATGTGAGTGTGTGTGTTGTGTGTGTGTTTGTTTGTGTGTGTGTGTGGGTGTGTGTGTGTTTTGAGTGTGTGTGAGTGAGTGTTGTGTGTGTCGTGGTTTTAGTAATGGTGTGTTGTGTCCGTACAAAATCCTTTGAGTTAATCTGACAATAAATTGGTTTCAGTCAGTCAGTCAGTGTGTCTGTCTGTGGTCCGGTCAAAATTTGATCCACTCGATCCAGACAAAACTACTGTCGATCTTTCTGACAATTAGTAGGTATGTTTCATTATGGGTCCAAGGATTAATTTCGACGTTTAGTTTACCGTTACAGTCCGTTATCTTAACGGCTATACAGTCTGTAAGTTTTTTTTCTTCTTCATAATTGCTAAAAAGATACTTTGCCGATCTT
Source organism: Conus ventricosus (assembly GCA_018398815.1). Lineage (NCBI taxonomy): Eukaryota > Metazoa > Mollusca > Gastropoda > Neogastropoda > Conidae > Conus > Conus ventricosus. The sequence goes on from JAFLJL010003482.1 coordinate 5,247, forward strand.
TCTGAAAATTTGGGCAGATATGTTCATATGGGTAAAAACAGATGAAGCCCGATGTTTTAGTTTTTACCGTTTACAGGCCCGTTACTATACGCCTGTAACGCTTGTTCTTCTTTATGGAATATCTCAGAAAGACTGCCGATCTTTGTGAAAACAAGCAGGAATTTTCATTATGGTCACTGGATGATGCCACGATGTTTATGTTTAACCCCGTTACAGCCGTAGCTAACGCTGTAACCGCCTGTAACGCTTTTTCTTCTTTATGAATACTCAGAAATTACTGGCTGATCATTGTGGGAAAATAAGCAGATATGTTCATTACGGTTACAGATATGCCCATGATTTATTATACCGGTTACAGCCGTTTCTAACGGCCTGTAACGCATTTTTTTATGGAATAACTCAGAAAGTACTTGGCGCGATCTTTTGTGAAAAATAGCAGGTTATGTTCATTATGGTCACGGATGATGCCGATGTTTTTAGTTTTACTCCCGTTACAGCCGTTACTAACGGCTGAACCGCCTGTAATCGGTTTTCCATCTTAAAGAATACTCAGAAAGCACTTGGGCGATCTTTTTCTGAAAATTTAGTAGGTATTTTCTTTAGGTCACAAATAATGTCTGATAATTCAGTTTACCGTTATACCGTTATTAACGGCTGTAACGGCTTGTAACTCTTTCTTCATGTAATATCTCAGAACGGTACTTGGCGATCGTTGTGAATAATGCCAATGTTTTTTAGTTTACCGTTATAGCCGTTACTAACGGCTTTAACGGCCCGTAACGCGTTTTCTTCTTCTATGGAATATCTCATAAAGTACTTGGCCGATCTTTGTAAAAATTAGCAGGTATCTTCATTAATGGTTACGGATATGCCCTCAGTTTTAGTTCCCTTAAGCCGTTACTAACGGCCGTAACGGCCTGTAACGGTTTTCTTCTTTATTAATATCTTCAGCAAGTACGTGGCCGATTATTTCTAGAAATTTGTAGCTAGTGTTTCAGTTATGGGTCACTGAATGATTGCCCGTATGATTTAGTTACGTTATAGCGTTACTAACGTCCCATAATGATTTTCGTCATATGGAAATCTTAGAAAGTTCATGGCCGATCTATCCTGAAATTGGTAATGTTCTTTTAGGTCACCAGACGTGAGCCGATGTTTCACCAGACTAGCCATTACAACGGTTACACCAGCCCAAGACGGTGTTTTCCTCTTAATGGAATATGCTCACACTTATTCAGATAACCTGGAGTACGTTTTATCTGGCTTTGCCATCTTGTTTTGTCTTTCTTTAGCATCAAGACAATATAAACATGTTATAAGCTTTAGCGTGGTAATCTTGTGATCCCTCCAAATACGAAAATTCAGCTAAAAAAAATGAAGCATTTTAGCGGATTGGCAATCGTTTTAGAGAGAGAAGAGAGAGAGAGAGGATCATCGAGAGAGGAGAGAGAGAGATAGAGGAGAGAGAGAGATAGAGAGAGAGAAAGAGAGATACAGAGAGAGAGAGAGAGAGAGAGAAGAGAGAGAGGAGAGACTACACGTAGACGTTTTACTCATAAGGCATAGCCGTGATGGTGTTTGTGGGTGGGGAGCCATTTCTAAGGGTGTAAACCTCACATTCAACTCATTTAAATAGCTTTGATACAATAACGTACTTATTTAAACAACATTTATTTCGCATTCTTAATCTTAAACAAATACAAAGCGAACTGTTAAAAGGGTTTTTACATTCGATGACACCATTGATGTAACAGTTTGAAGAAACAAGGTTTTCTTAAGCCATTTAGAATTGTGATAGAATTGTCTGTATAACGACTGTAAAGCAGGAGAATGAGAAGAAAAATGAACATTTTCATGAACTCATTAACAGAGTGGAGATGCTTAATCACGAATACTCAAAGTCCTGTAAAGTAAGTAATGTAGCACAGAAATCTGTATGCATCAAATCTTACTTTTTGTGGACGATGTAATTTGATATAGTCTGTTAATCTGCATAGAGAAGTACCTACGGAATACAGCGTGAAGGATTTAACAATCTTAAATATCAAACTGGTGTCTGTCGTCCAACATGGGAATTCCATCTCTTCCAGTTACAACCGATTAACCTTTTGCACAAACACGCGATAAAACAGTGTATGTACATCTGCACCCTGATTCCTGCCCCACAACTCAAAACCAGAATATGTAACAATTTTCCAACCTGGGCAACGGCTGAAACTCAGGTCAGAACGCACTGCATGGTGGTCTCAAGAACAGCACGTGCTGACAGCGTGTTCTTCATATGCGGGTAGTATAAAACTGACTTTGTTATATTATGTTGTCATGAGATAGACATGACGTACAGGTCATTGTATAAACCGTATAACTTAAGAGAGAGAGAGAGAGAGAGGAGAGAGAGCGAGAGAGAAGAGAGAGAAAGCAGAAGTAGATAGAGAGAGAGATGAGAGAGGATAGAGAGAGAGAGCTCAGAACTCAGAACTTAGAATATTTTTATTTGACAGGGCACAGGCCCCTATCAAAGAGAGTGAACAAGGTCCAAAATAAATCCGTACACAAGCCACTCTTAACGAAAACGCAGCTGGAATTGTGTTCAAATCTAACAAAGAAAACATTCATGAGCAACTGCAAGCATTAAGTATTCCCGTTCCTAACACCTTGCTCTATAAATGAAATTACCAACACTCGTAATAGTAGTCTTAATAGAACAGGCTAGCAACATGGACAATTTGAACAGAAGGGTGTTTGTATATTAATTTAATATTTCTGGATCAACTCAAAAGCGCAAACTTCTCGTACAAAGGACAAAAATCATTAAAAATGAATCACAGTTTCCTGTGCTTCCTTTACAGTGTGACAGAAAATGTCATGTTTCTATGCGATTAGTCAATCGATAAAAGTGGCATCGTAAAGTGCGACATTCCTAAACGTAAACCGTGAAAGAAACCTGCGGAGTTAACAAGATAATTACACAGAGGTAGGAACTTCGAACAAGAGACTGGTTATATCACCGAATAACATCGTAACAACTCATGCGATTCAATAGCTGAATGCCAGTCTTGGATGTAACAATCACTTAACGTTTTCATAAATTCCTACAATAAAAGCTTTCACATTGCCAACACTTTGTATTTCCATACAATTCCAAACCCGAACTATAAGAACATATAAACATTAGTTGTCCAGGTAGATATAATTTTGATTCTGCAGATGCACAACATATCATAGGCAATTTTCGGGAGTCCTGTTATTATCCATACAAGCACACGAAAGCCAAAAATCTGATGCAATTTTGCTAAGTATAACATAAAGAGGGTGTCTTCCAGATTCGCCATACACTAAGTCCTAGGAGCGTTTGACTTAAACCAAGAAATCTTTTAATAGCAGCTAATTGCACCCTTCAATTAGTCCTGGTTAGATGGACAGTCCCCCACATCTCTGCTCCATAAGTTACGATAGGTTTGTATTTGGCAATCGAATAGCTAAAGAAAATACCAGGAGAATGTTCACTAACTAAAGACCATGAGAGCATTCTGTTGATAGCAGTTAATCCTTTCCTTTGTCTCTGTTTTGCAAGGTCACACATAGTTCATGAAAGATAGTCTTGTAGTCAGGTTATAACCAAGATACTTCTACATGTTAACAGCGAAAAGTTGAGCACCACCAAAAGTCCAGTTTTCATTCGAAGCGAGGTAACGCCCCATACCTGAATACAACAATATTTGAACTTTTCCAGATTCCACAAGTAAATCTAAACATTTTTCTTGAAGTAATATTCAAGACATTCATTTGGGTGTGCAACCAAAGACAGTATCGGAAAATAATGCAACATCATCAGTAAATAACAGAATCAAAAGTTCAATGAGTATCTGTAGAAAGGCTGAATACCATTGTTCTACCAAAAGAGTTTAATATCTTTAGTTAATTCATTGATGAATATTGAAAAAGCACAGGTGAACACACCTCACCTTGTTTATAGACCCCGTGGCATAGAAAAGAGTCAGTAATTTCACAACTAGTATCGACCAAAGTCTTCACAACATTAACACACTTTGCAATGCTTCAATAATTTTTCCATTAAGACCATAAACAGAGAGAACCTTCCCATATTATCCCCAACTACTAGTCAAAAGCCATTCCTAAAAGTCTATACATGCGACATAGAGCTTCACTGTGTCCTTAACAACATCTTCTGAATCATTGCCAGTAAAGTGAAAATGTGATCTGATTAACATCGCTTGTAACGAAAACCATCTTGTCTCCTCCCCAAGTAATTGTTTCATTCAATCCAATTGGTTAACTTCCTATTGAGACAATAGCTATCTAATTTACTACAAAATGTTCAACAAAGAAATTTCACGGTATTTATCTGACAAATCCTATCACCACTTCTTAAATAGTGGTTGCAAGATAGAGACTGACCAAATCTTCCGTGAAACAAACCTCATCAATAATTGTTTGAAAAATTTACAGGAAAATTTAGAAATAGAGTTGTTTCTTACCGCCAATGACGTATGACAAACAAAGCACATGGACCAATACACGATGCATTTCAACCACTTGGGACTTCTTCAGGCGAAAAAATAAATCACATTTAACATTTGGGACAGTACAAACAAAGAACGAAAAAACGAAAAAAAGAAGAACGAAAAATGACTCATCCGTTTGTTTTCTATGTGTGGGAGAATACGGTAGGCGGAATTACAAGGGTATTATGGAATAGAAAAAGGAGTGGGGGGGGGCGTTGCGTAGGGAGGTGTGTGTGTGTGTGATATGATAGGTTTGTGTTACTAGTATAGTTGTTATAGTGTGATATTTTGTATTGGTTGTGGTAATGGTGGATTGATAATAATGGAGAGTGAAAAAAAAACCAAGAGGGGGACTGAGGAAAAAAAAAAGGTTTGGGTTGAATAAAATAAATGATTTCGTTGTGATGAAAAAAGTGTAGTGTAGTTATGCGGTGGGTAGTTTGAGAAAGGTGTGTGGGTAATGTTAGAGGAGGGGAAGGAGGAAGGAAGATAAATGGTGATAAGGTATGAACGTGGGGGGGGGGGGGGGGGGGGGGAGGGGGGGGGATGTGGGAAAAAAAAAAAAAAAAGTGTGAATTGGGGGAGAAGAATGGGGGTGAGGGAGGTAATGTGTTTTGTGGGGGAAGTGGGGCAATGACAAGGAGAGCTCATATCTCATCATCTACTATGGGGTGTGGGGGTGGTGGTGGGAGGTTTCATATAAAAAATTGGTGTTGTTTAAAAAAGTGAACAATGCCTGTGTGGATGATGTTCATTGCAACAGGTGAAAATAATGTTTTGGCATCAATATGCTGATGTTTGTTGAGAGAAGGAAAGCAAGTGATAAATGGAAAAACCAGGGTATCATGTGTTGCACACTGGAACCCACACCCACAACACACACACACATATACACACACACACACAAAGGAGTGGGGATGGGGGACCGACATAAAAACATTGTTCTTGGTGAGTAATACATGGTGATCATAGTGAGACTAAACTGTGGAGAGTTTTCACACACATATTTACTCACAACATACACTCATTCACACACACACACACACATTAAAAAAAATTAAATTATTATCAGCAATCAGTCAACTGATTCAGGTGATGGATCAATATGAAGTCAATGGTAGAGTAAGTAAGATATTCCTTCTCACTTCCCTTATGCCAAGAATGGTTTGAGTGCTGGCAATGGCTTCAGTAAATGGTGAAGCTCTCCAGTGGTCAATAAAGTTTGCACTCAAGGTGTGTTGGCATGGCCAGGATTGTTCTATTGGTGTTGTTGGGCTGTTCCACACGTCATTGGGGCTGTCATGGATAAATTAAAGATCCACAAGGGTGGAGTATTGCGAGATGTATGTCACAGTCTGAGTGCCCATTCTCATATCACAATGGGGTCTTCTCTTCTTTACTTCGGGGAATCCTGGGAGGTACTGACAGAGTGCTGTATGGTGAAGACCCTCCAGTGGTCATAGGGTTTTTGCACTCATTGGTGAGTTGGCAGGCCATTTTCCACTTTGGGCCGAGCTGGGAATGCTCAGCGTCCTCTTGCTGCACTGCATTGATAATTTGAAAGACTCACAGGTGTGGAGTATGGTGGACCTGTGATGTTTAGGTTCAGGGGGATCCTATCTCAGTCCCAACAATGTTCACTTGTCTGATCGGGCATCCGGTGCATGCATCACCTCTTTTGAAGTCTGGTGCTGCTCAATCATCTTCCTATTTGTCTCCTTGGAAATATTTAGATTTTATTTCCAAGGAGACGACCTTTTACCAGTTGGGCTGCTTCCTCCCTTCCATGCAGTTAGTTGGCTTCTTCATTCCCACTTATATGCAGTATGAAGTTTTCACTGATGGGAGTCTCTTCAGTTGGACTGATAAATGGTAAATACTTTAAATAAGTAGTACCCCCAACAGGTGTGCCAAAAGTTTTTATACAAGTGAAAAATGTAGTGGTGATGGTGCAATGGGTAAAGGAGGGGACCATAGGAAATAAAAAAAAGGGGGGATGATGAATAATGGCTAATGTCAATGTCCTTAAGTGGGACAAACAGTGCTATAGGATGCTATTCATTGTCCATAGTAAGGTATGATAGCATTTGGCATGATAATAGCTAGCTGAGTTAACTTTGGGGGGGGGGGGGGGGGAGAGCAATGATCAATGACTAAATTGCTGGTAAGGTTGTATAGATCATGAAATTATCACCGTCCTCACACACAAAACGATCATGTATGATACAAGCATGCACACACATTACATAGTCATTACACAATGCACAATCCACACACACACACATATGCAAACATGCACACATATGTCAAAAAAAAAGAAAAAAAGGGGGTTATACATAGTGTATCCTTATGAGTGGTGTAATAAAGTAATGATGACAATGGAGTGTGCATATATTGGGAACACACACACACACACACACACACACACACACACACACAACACACAAACACGACACAATTCACACACACACACACACATCACACACAACACACTCACACACACACACCAACAACCACATTGTCATTTCATCCAAGCATACCTGTATGTCGAGGGTGATCATGATATACATAGTACAATGGGGACAAAGGAAAAGAAGTGTTCAGTGGGGAAGTGGAAAAATTGCGAGTTTGTGTTGTGTGGTGTGTGTGTGTTGTGTGTGTGTTGTGTGTGTGTGTGATGTGTGTGTGTGTGTGAGTGTGTGTGTTTGTGTGTTGAGTGTGTGTTTGTGTGAGTTTGTGTGTGTGTTGCAATGATATGTGGTGTGGGTGTGTGTGTGATTTTGTGAATATATATTGGTTGGTATGTTGCAGTGTGACCATGTAATCATGTAAATTGGTGGGATGCAGGTGAATCGGGGGTGACGGAAAGAGCGGGGGGGGAGGGAGTGGGTGGGTGGAAGGGGGAAGGAGGAGTACGGGGTAGATCAGGGGGTGGGTAAGTTGATTGGTATAGAACATGGTGTGTGGTTACTAAAAGGAAAGATGATGGAGGGTGGGATAAAAAAAAGGTAAAGATTGGGGGGGGCGGATTTAAGTGGAAGTATAAAACAAAATAAGATTAAATGGATGGAGGGTGGCTGTAACTACTGTATGAAGTTGTAGTGAAGGGGATTGTGGTGTGGTGTATGTATGTATGTGTATGGTGTGTGTGTGTTGGTAGGGTATATGCCAACTGATGTTAAGTGGTGGGTATGTGTGTTTGTTATTATTTGATATTGTTGCCTTGGGGTGTAGTGGTGCCCATTTTGGCAAATTGAGATGGGTTTCTTGAGTGTGCGTTTTCAAAGCTGTCATCCATGAACACCTTCAATACAGCACTATATGGAAATGAAGAAGCCAACAAACTGACAAAGGAAGGAGAACAGCAGCCCCAACTGTAAAAGGTAGTCTCCTTGGAATAAATCTAAAATATTTCCAATGAGACAAATAGGAAGATGACTTGAACAGTCACCCAGACTTCAACAAGAGGATGCATATTACCGGATGCCCTCGACATAGCCAAGTGAACATTGTTGGACTGAAGATAAAGGATCCCCTGACCTCAACATCACAGGTCGCACTATAACTCCACACCTGTGAGTCTTTCAATTATCAATGCAGTGCAGCCCAAGAACAGCTCGAGCATTCCCAGCTAGGGCCCAAAGTAGAAACCTGGCCTGCCAAACTCACCAATGTATGCAAACCCTACTGACCCACATGGAGTGTACATCACCATACAGCAAAACCTCTGTCAGTACCTCAGGATTCCCACCGAAGGATAACGAAGAAGAAGACGCACCATTGTGATACTGAGAACATGCCACTTGGGCACTGCCAGAACTGTGACATCACATGCTCTGCAATACTCCACCCTGGTGGATCTTTAATTTACCATGCGGCCCCAATGTCGGTGAACAGTCCCCCACAACACCAAAAGACAATCTGGCCTGCCAACACATACACCGATGAGTGCAAAACTTAATTGACCACTGGAGAGCCTCACACATACCAGAAGCCCGTGCCAGCTCCGCCACATTCTTGCCTAATGAACGGAGAAGAATCCTCTTCCTACACTACCATTGATTTCATATGATCAATCCACCAATCAGTGACTGATTGATGATAATAATTTATTTTTTTTAAAGTGTTGTGTGTGTGTGTGTGTGTGTGGTGTGTTTGTGTGTGTGTGTTGTGTGTGTGTGTGAGTGTTGTGTGTTTGTGTGTGTGTGTGGTGTGTTGTGTGTGTGTGTGTGGTGTGTTGTGTGTGTGTGTGAATGAGTGTATGTGTTAGTAAATATATGTGTGCAAAACTCATCCACGGGTGACAGTATGACTCACTATGATCACATGATCCTAACTTCACCACAGAACAATGTTTATATGTGGTTCTCCATCCCCCTCCTTTGTTTGTGTGTGTGTGTGTTGTATGTGTTTGTGTGTGTGGTGTCGGTGTGTGCAACACATGAACCCCCTGGTATTCATTGATCACTGCTATCTTCTCTCAACAAACATCAGCAAATTGATTGCAACACATTAATTCTTCACCTGTTGCAATGAACATCATACCACAGCATGTTCACTTTTTTAAACAACACCCATTTATATGAACTCCCACAGTTTACCCCACCCCCCACCCCATAGTAATTATTGAGATAAGAGCTCTCGCTTGACTTTGCCCCCTCCCCCCCCCCCCCCACAAAACAACCATTACCCTCCCTCCCCCCAATCCCCCCCTCCCCCTTTTTATTCCAACCTCACCTCCCCCAACTTCCTTTCCCCCCCCCCCCCCCCCGTTTCATACCTTATCACCATTTATCTTCCATCCCCTTTCCCCGTCCCTAGCATTACCACACACGTACTTCTCAACACCTCACTCAATTAACTACCACACTCTTTATCACCCAATGAAATCATTTTATATTATTCACACCAAACCTTTTTCTTGTTTTTTGTTTTTTCCATTCCTCAGTCCCCCGCCTCACCCCCTCCCTTATATTTCCCCCTGACCGATTATTATCAATCCACCATTACCACAACCATCAACAGAAGAAATATCACTCCAATCGCAATAAACAAACTCACAACCCTATCATATCACACACACACACCTCCCCCCTACGCAAACCCCCCCCCCCCCTCCCCCTCCTTTTCCTCTCCGCATAACCCCCCATGTCATTCCGCCTACCGGTTTGTTTCTCCTCACCACAATGGACAACAACGGATGAGTCATTTTCGTTCTTCTTTTTTTCGTTTTTCGTTCTTTGGTTATGTACTGTCCCAAATGTTAAATGTGATTTATTTTTTCCGCCTGAAGAAGACCCAAGTGTTTAAATGCAGTCGTGACTTGTCCATGGACTTTGTTTGTTCAACGTCATAGGCGGTAAGAAACTAAACTCTATTAACTAAATTTAACTTCTTTCGCCGCCAATTAGACACTCCATTTTTTGAAATTTTAACAAGGAAAGGCATAATGACTTCCTACTTACGTATAAAACTCTCCAAAAATTATCAGGGCCAGCTGCCTTATTATTCTTTTTGCTCGAATGCAGCTTCATTTCGGTAACAGAATAGTTTGATTCAAAAAGAGCAGTCAGTATGTACGGTTTTCCCGAACCTAATAATCATCAAAAACTGAACTGTGTTAATTCAACAGTACGTCATTAAAAAACCCCTTTAAAGTGATTATACCACTGTTCACTAAGAAAACAACCCCTGAACCTAGAGTTCTTGGGTCTAACTGAACGAACAATATCCCAAATTTCTTTGAGGTCATTTATATTAACTTTGTAACGATGCAATAATATTCTCATTATGTAGCTTCCTTTTCTTTCTTAACAATTTCCTTATACCTCTCCTTTTCTGGCCATAGGCAAGTCTATCATTATCGTCAATAGATCATATAAACTTGTTATCTGTGTTTCCGTAATACTTTCAGGCTTGTTTACATACAATGTCAAACAAGCTTTTCTCATACCTATGCCAAATCGAATAGTTTTCATCATGCATTCCCCAGCAACACAAAGCATCTCCATTGAACTTGTACATGGCTTGATTAATGTTAACAATCCAACCATGACATCAGCTTTCACTAACTAATGATGAGACAATGGTCATAAATTTCTAACGTATCAGAAAAGCAGGCTGAACTTTCTTCACCTCCATTTGTACTTACTAACAGAAACAACCTGGTGAGCAGTCATTCTCAATAACATAACATTGTAACCGTCAGCACTATCAAACAGAGAGAAAAACAGAGACAACTATCTGCATGCTAAGTTTTCTATAAAGTCTTACATAAAGGCACTGACAATGAGGAAGTAAAGGAACTTGGAGGCAATCATATCATCAAATACGCTAGAACCCTATCAGATACATAATTAAAGTGGACCGAACATTTCAATGCTTTCAAGACCATTAAGAATACACAATCAAATTCATTACATACAATTAACAAATATCGAGCCAAAAGGTTTTTACATAGTAATCCTTGGGAGATCTCGAAGGTTTCCTCACGTTCGGGACGCATCATATCATATGACATATGATATGTAGCGTCTACAAATACTACTTATTAACTCTTGCAACAAAGTGGTCACAATACTCAGGTTAATTAGGCCAGTTCTTGAATTTAATCACCACAAATTAACATTTTGTAACCACCCATTTTCTCTAGAAACTACAACAAGCATTCTTCTAACAATTATAAGCCGATTATAGAATATCTGTTCTTTCATTGTATTTAGAACCCTTCAGGTTGGAGATAAGCACCTATTATCAAACAGTCCGAGTTTCAACCAAGAAGGCGGTGAGAAAACTTCAGAACAATAATATTGTCAATTTCACTGACCACTCTTTTTTCGAAATAATTAGGTCAATTCATTTCCAAATAAGAAAGCTACACCCCCGTACAAACGACCAAAACACTATCTGACACCTTAACACCCGGCTCGAGAAAACTTTAATGAGTAAGTGAACATGTATCTGGAACTGCTTTTGTAAATGTTTCAGCCAACAGTATACTAGTCATATCTTTCAACCTAAAGCTAAATGTCAGGCTCTCCGGCAATAACGCCATAAACCTTCAATTTAGTGATGCAAAGTAAAAATCTACTTTTGTTATTTACACTTCGCGAAGAAAGAACGAGTGTACGGGTCTTCACTGTAACCAACGCTGGCTTCACTGCAGTGGACGAGATGTTTCAGTGTGCCCAGGCCTCCCTTCATCTCTGTGTCGCCCCTGCTGCGCTCGGCCTCTACGCCAGGTAAGCTTTCTGCTGCCTTCATCTTACGTCTGTCCATCCAGCCCTTCGGCAGTTTGGTTTGCTGGAGTCCATCTCCACTTGAAGTCTTCGGTCTTTTCACCCTTGCCCGCAACAGGGTGCTTCTCCATACAGCCAGCAGAGGGCCTGAGAGCGGCCCCCGTGTCATGGCCTGTGCGAGTCAGGGAGCCGCGCGCCGACAAGGACCGTTCCTGGTGCGGAGCCACCGACAAGGTCCCCTGCCTCGACCCCCGCTCCCCACAACAGGTAGCCGTTGGGGCCCCTCGCCTGTTGCTGCGGGACTGCTGCTTGGTGGACAGAGGGAACCCTTGCCTCGCCCGCCCCAATTCTCCGCACACTTGTGCCGTTGGCACCCCTCGCCTGTGCTGCAGTACTGCTGCGGGGTGGACAGTGGTAACCCTTGTCCTCCGACCCCCGCACCTCACACTAGTTGCCGTAGGATCCCCTCGCCAGGTGTTGTAGACTGCTGCGGGTGGACAGAGGATAACCCATGCCTGACCCCCGCCACCTCACACTGGTACAGTAGGTCACGGTCTCCTGGTGTTATTCAGGCTGCCTTTAGGGTGGACACAGAGGAACCCCTGCCGCTGAACCCCGCTCCCCACACTGGGCCGTAAGTCTCGTTGCCGGGTGTGCCAACCGCTGCGGGTGGAACGGAGGGGAATCCCCTGCCGAAGTACCCTCGCAGGATGTTGGGTTGAAAACGTCCACATCTCTTGACACAGCACTGGGCCCTGACTCAGTTATCGCTGCCATCAGATCACAGTTGTCATGTGAAGTAGTGGAAATGGAAAGCAGGCTATGACAGTCTCGAATTGTCCTCATGAAAGGTCGTCCCTGTGGAAAGGTCATCGGTCTAATTTGTGTAAGCACCAGTGTCCTTTTCCTCACTAGTGCTCGTGTCGCGTCTTCCGTCAGCCTGCTCACTATGTCTGTCTTCATCTTCACGGTCCTAACAGTTCAGTCGACCCTTTAACTCCATTCCCAGTGTTCTCAGTGTCGTGAAATTCGTCAAAGTTTTCCTATCAGTGCCCAGTCCCCGCACAGATTAAAGTACCACTGGTCACCCCGCCTCCCCCCTGCTTCCTCCTCAGTGTCGTTCGAAGTCAGCTGTCAGAGAGAGGAGAGAGATGGTGAGATGTGAGAAGAGAAGAGGTGAGAGAAGAGAGGGGAGAGAGAGAGAGAGAGCGAGAGAGAGAGTGACGACGCGCGAGGAGAGAGAGAGAGAGACCGACGAGTGAGAGTGAGAGGGAGAGAGAGAGAGAGAGGAGATGAGAGATGAGTGATGAGAGAGAGAGGAGGTGAGAGGGAGAGAAGAGGAGAGAGAAACACTGATTCTGATAACTATGAACGGGTGCAAACTTGCTTAATGTATTTAGCTATTGCAGCCTTAGTGCATGGAGGGTTACAGCTCTATAAATAATATATTGAAAACAATAAGTATACAAATAAAATAAACATCTTTCATTGAAGCGTGAAATACAAGCAGAGAGATGAGAGAGTGAGAGGTGAGAGATGTGACGATCGAGTGAGAGAGAGAGGTTGAGTGTAAATGAGAGAGACGTGAGAGAGTGAGAGTGAGGACTTTGAATCTTGACTCTTGACTCGCGCGCTTTCTCGCCGCGACATTTATAGTGGGGCCCTAGGCCCCACGTACAACAGGTGTACGCACATACTTTTCAAACATGACAAAATCTTTGAATCGTTGATTGTAACATAATTTTGTTTCTAGGCCTAAGGAGCAGGCAATACAAATAGATCCTGTTCAGAAGGGATCACGATGGTTCCCTCAGGCAGCTAGTGAAGGGTTTTTCATATTTATAATACTATTTCCCCCATTTTCTTCATTTTTTTTTTTTTCTATAATATTTCAAATTTTGCAAAGTCATTATATAATGACGGAAGGAATTTTGTTAGCCTGCACTGTTTTCCCCACTACTTAATTGTTCAGCATCATATTGTATGGTCAATTCCAGTGGGAGATTGCATCTCTTAGGAGATCCTAGTAAAGGTTGTCCTGCTCAATTCTTTGACTCTGACTGTGCTTGTGTTATAGAACAGCAGAGCTGACCACTCAATCTGTTCATATCTTTTGTTCTCCTTGCATCCTTGAAATGGATCCTCAGGCATTGGCTCATAGATTGTCCCCTTACATTTATACGTGTTTGTATAATGCTTTTAGTTTTTTAGCAATTTTTTTTCCTCTCCAACACTTTCGTTTTATTCCATTTTTATATACTTCAATGGCGGCTTTGGGGGTGCTGTCTGGATTCTTTTTTTGATCCCTTGCGTGCTGTGAACTAACAGTTTACACAGAACTTGTGGTGTGTTCTCTATTTGAACTGGGCGCAGAACACAATCTGCGTTGTCTCCATGATGAAGTCCGTATACATACGGGTCGAAAGGCCTAGGAGCAGGCATATACAAATTGATCTGCTTCTGAGGGATCATGATGGTTTCCATAGGCAGCTAAGTGAAGGGGTTTTCACTTATATATAATAATATTTTTTTTTTCCCCATTTTCTGTCAATTTTTTTTTTCTCAAAATTTCATATACTTTGCAAAGTCATTAATATAATGACGGAAAGAATTGTTAGCCGGCATTGTTTTCACCCAACTACTGAATTGTCCAGCATCTCTTAATGTGTTTTCTGATTAGAATTATATTCTTCCTTTTTCGTCTGTTTTATTTGTACATTTGGGTTTCTCTGGTGTTTAAGGCATAGAAAGTTGTACTTTGCAATATTCTTTTGGTTTCGCCGTGTTATCTTGTTGTAGCAGACTTTCCAATGTGATTGCGATTCTGGTACTTAAAGTGTTGAAAATGTATTTTGTTCGTTTAATTGCCTGTAATTTGGACACCAAATTAAGAAGTGCATTTCTGTTTCTACTGTTGGGCTTATGGGCCATGTTGTTTTTAGCTTTTTTTTTTTCTTAATTTTTGGGGTCTTTGTATTTTTTTCATTGCCATGGCAAGTTCGTTTATTATTATTGGTGTCGTGTCAATGCTTTTCTGAACTTCGAGATTGTGGATTGCGCGAATTGTATTCTTCTGTTTGGTGGGTAGTTGTAAACGTATTATATGTTGTAAAATCGTTTCACGATTCGCTATTTTGTTTGGCATGTTCTGCTTGTAACTAGTCTATGATTTCTTTGTTTTTAGTTTTATGATTAATTTTTGCTCTTCCTAGCCTTCAGTTCAGCATATACTTCAGAGATAACGAAGCCATATATTTCTAGCTAACGTTGATTTCCAGTGCCAGTTCTATGTTTGTCATTTTCCGTTGTTTTATTTCATATGCTTGTTATGAGTATACTGTCTGGAGACATCTCATTAATTGATCCATTACCTGTGGCCTTTTAGTGAACTATCAATACTCATGGATTTCTTCCTAGTTCTCCGTATACTAAGTGTTTGGCGTTTCTTCCTACCCCATGTTTCTTTTACATGCGAATAGATGTATTTTTCCACGCTGAATATCGGGTAATCCATTACTTCTGCTGCGTACAGTAGCAGGGGCCTTGACCTGTGTATCAAATTGCTCTTAGATTATGTTTATATCCAAAATGTCAGAAGTTTACCATTGTTTTCAGTATTTCACTTTTTTTACCTTTCGCCTTCCATGGCAGATTCTGAAAGTGAATATTACTGAGTTTTAGAACGTTAGAGTGAAACTAAAGTATTGTAGCCTGTCTTTACTACCTAATTTCTTCCCATTGTAGTTCCATTTTTTTTAGTTGCCAAGGTTCCTTCCTTTTCTATAGGACATGATTTTTGTTTTTTTGGAGATTAACCTTTAGCCACTAATTGCGCGTATGAGGTCTTCATGTAGGTTCTTATTTGGTTTGCAGACATGCTGGTGTTCTAGCTAATTAAGTCTATAGTATCAGCGAATTGATGTGAATATTTTCTGCCTTTCCGGGGTAAGATTGATATCCAGAGTCTTACCGTTAGCTGTGTCTTTGTCTGCAAATTTCTGTAA
This sequence comes from Conus ventricosus, assembly GCA_018398815.1. Taxonomy (NCBI): domain Eukaryota; kingdom Metazoa; phylum Mollusca; class Gastropoda; order Neogastropoda; family Conidae; genus Conus; species Conus ventricosus. Next base: position 21,015 of record JAFLJL010003482.1, read on the forward strand.
TTTTGTTATGAAAAGATTAGAGGGGACAGTAAGCTCCCTTGTTTCACTCCTTTGTTGCATTATAGAATTCTGTTAGTTCATTCCATGTCTTACACATGTGGTACTATTTTATCGTTTGCTTTTAGCTTGTTAATCATCTTCGTTGATATTTTGTGTTTGTGAGAATTTCCCAACGTTTTTTCTCTATTTACTGTGTCATAACGCTTTCTGATAATCAATGAAGGCTAATACAATTTACTATCTTCTTGTTCTGCCGTATAGGGCAGTTACTTATCATAGATTGTTAGTGTGAAAATATGGTTACTGTTGAGAAATCTTTCCTGAAGCCTGTCTGTTCTTTGCTGACTTTTATTGTCTGCGTATGAACAATCAATAGTCTTCTATTTAATATTGCTGTGTAAATCTTGCTCTTGATGCATTATATGGTTATTCCTCTATAGTTTACTGGAATTCTGTCTTATCTCCTTCTTGTGTAGTGGTATGATCACCACCCTTGACCATTCTATGGGGAAGTAGCTGTCTTGATAAATTTATTGAATAATTTCGTTACGAATTGCATTTATTTGTCCTATTGTTTGATGATATACAGGAGGGTTTCTTCATGCCCGGTGTTTTGCTTTTTTTAATTTATCTGTAGCTTATCGTACTTCGTTTTCGGTTTTATCTTCGTCTAATCTTGTACTGAATTACGTTCACCACTTCTTCTTCTTGTGGTCCTTCTTCTCTTTCGTTAGTATCTTCTGCGTCTTGTGGACTTCAAGATGCTTTCGAAAATGTGCTTTCCACTGTGTAATATTAATAGATGGTTAATGTGTTGTTCTCTTCTTCTAACACTTTGATGGTGTTTCAGAACATTCGGCTGTCCTTACGATTTTGTAAATTGTGTGTCGTTATGTTTGCTTTTTTTACTGTTTTTTTCTTTTCTCTAACTTGTTTCTTTGTATACTGCTCTTTTGTTCCTGTAAGGCCTCACTCCTTTTTAATAAATGGTTGGCTTTTTATCCTTTTATCGTTCCATGTCCGTCATTGGGTGCTTGTTTTACTTCTTTCTTTTTTGATTGGGCATTTTTTTTATCATTCCAGTTGTTTTTAGTCTATATTTTCCTCGATACCTATTGTTCTGTACATGTCTTTCACTGCCTCTTTAATAGCTTATAATAAATCTGTCTATACTCGTGTCTACATCTTTTCTATTTCTTCTGATATTTGCGCATTGTTTGATTCGCCTCTTCCGATTCTTATGAACTGGACATATGTTGTTGTTTTGAAGGGGATCCCACTTTAGTTTCTTCACGTACGATTTCTTGCCTCGTTCTCTTGTGCGTTAGACAGTGAGCTTTGCAATTTCCCTCATAAAAAGGATGTGCTGAGCTTCAAACTCGCTCTGCTATCTGACACTTGTTCACTTTCTAACAGTTCAACCAGATAAATATATAGTAATCCATCCATATTTCTGTTACCCCTTTCGGTATCAAAATGTGTATGCATCGTCAAACTTTCCCATGCAAAGGACCTTTTAGTGGAGTTACTTTTAACTTGGTTATACAAAATTCTATTTATTCCTTGACAAAAACCTTTTATGTGGGGGGATCTTTAGACCTTCGTGATTCACGTCCTGCTCTCTTCCTGTTACCTCTTTTCATCATCGTTGATTCAAGCTCCATTCCCCATGCGAGCTTTTGACGATCTCCTCCAATGATGTATGGAAGTTATTTCCGTGTTCTGTTTGTTGGCAAATTTGTTATTGTTCAATAGTTCTGTGTGCATGAGTAATCTTTGTCCAGTTTATTATATGGACTATCTTACTGGATGTAAATTATGTCCTAAAAACAATGTCTTTTTCACAGTGCAATAACTTTTCATTAACTTCACTCAGAGTAAATTTTCAATGACAGTTGGACATATTCAGATAATCTCTTTTATATCAGCTGATTGTTCCCCTGAGGGTCTTCCCCTTCTAGTGTATTTGACTGCTGGACAATGTAATTGCCCATAAGAAATCCTGGAATTTTAATTCGAAATCGAAAAAATTTAGAAGTAAAATGTTGCTGTTTAATAAACACATATCAAACGAAGCTGATAATTTCTAAAAAGTCTCGTTTTCCGTTTATTTATTAATAATCCCCCCCACTTCCAAACACGCAAAAGATAGGTTTCTTTTTCCACTCCTCGTATTTCTTTCTTTTTTCATTCCACTCTTCTCCCCTCTCTACGTTTTGCACTCTCATGTCGTTACTCTGGTGTCGTTCACTTGTTCTCTTGAGTTCGTGTGTCTGTGTTCCCTGTTGTACGGCTGTGGCCTACCTTCATTTCTTACTTTTTCCTTCCTTCATAGTTGGATTAGTTATACGTGTGCTTACTGGTTGTGTTATGGGTGTTTTCGTACTATGGCTGTCGTGAACGTAAAGCTTTGTTTGTTTTGTATTGGTCCTCCTTTTCTCTCCCTCCTTTCCACCAGCTTCTGCCCACCTCCTCACTGTCTCGTCAAAACGCGTGCTACTGCAGTGTTGTTGTCTTCTTGTTGTTGTCGTTACCATGGGCTATAAAGTCTCCCAGGGATCATCCTAAACAGCCGAAGCACTTGAACACTATGGTACAAATGCAATTCAGCTGGGGATGAGAACATTACGTGTGTGACCGTTTTTGAATTGCCCCGCAAATGGCTCCCACACTCCGTCTTATTTTCTGGGGGATTTTGGAGACTGATAATGTTATGCTTGGAGCTTGTCACCAACTCTGAAGACAATCCCGCTAACTATGCAGAGCATAACAACATTTTGATGTAAGCCTTGGTGTTCTAGCCCTTGTCAATTGGCTGACACCGCTTTAAGCCATGACGTGCTACTGCAGTGGATCCGCACTGTTTCGTCCTGGAGTTGTCATTTTGCGCGAACCCGGCTACCTGACGTTCGGCGCATCTGCTCCGTCTCCACCCCCATCCCTGTTGTCTCCCTCTACCTTTCCCTCTATAGGTCTGACTATGTCTTGACCTGGTGTACACATGTGGACCGTTACTTCTTGTCTGTTCGCGCCGCCGGGTTATGGTTTGTCAATTGCCGCCTAGCCTGCCACCCCGCGGGCGTGCATCTGCGCCAGACCTTGACCCGGTGGGTCCAGAGGGATTCTGATTGGTCCTTGGGTTTGTTTGGTTTTTTGGATGTGTGCGGTGTAATGTGTGTGCACATGGTTAACTGTCTGAACTTGAGGAGCGGGCTGACACATGTTTTCTGTATTGTGTGTTACAGTCTTACCTTCATTCTTGCTTGCCTCAGACACACCCCCTTTCCCATTTCCCTCTCCTTTTATTCCCCACCACTGGCACCTCTCTATTGATCCTCTGCTATTTCTCTCTGTTTTCTTGGGTTACGCAGAGGGTTCCAGTACCAGTCTCAATCAACCCCTGATCTCCCTCCTTCTCTCCTCACGCTGTTCCCCCAATGCCTTCAGATTTACCACTTCACATTCACTCCCTCTACTGCCTCACTCTCTCTCTCTCCACTTTCATCCCCACTGTCACTCATGGATGGCGCTCATCATCTTTGTATACTGCTCAGTTGGCCTTTCTTTCTTTCTCTCTTCTTTCTTCATCCATCTCTTTATCTCTTCTATCTCACTTACCTGTCACTCTCCTTTGCTCACTCCTCAGTCTCTCTATCTCCTCTCAGTCCCTTCACTTTCACGTTCCATCCTTCACTTAATTAGTCTCTGTGGCCACCTTCATGACTGTCCGACTCTTTTCTTCTCAACTTTCGATTGTCTATTGTCTATTGATGACCTTGCTGTGGAGTAACCTTGACCTGTTCCTGCCGTCTTATCTGCTAGGTCTGCTCATGCTGGTACGTCTAGGGTCTCTGCTCCGCTGGTCCGAAGGTCTGCTTCGTGATCGGTTTGGGCGGCTCCTTCACGTAAGCTTCCCTCCGAATAAGGTAGACGGTCTTGCACGTCTACCTACTGATCTCGTAATTGTGCTGTCTGGTGCCTCGTCCGGTCCTGCTCACCGTGATCAATTAAGGCTGTCATAGTTTCCCTGGCCTTCCCGGTTCCTTTGTAACCTGCATGGGGTCCCCCCATCGTAACATTTTGGCTATCAATGGCCTATGGCGTTTGTGTGATGGGTTTGTTTCCTTCCCAGTCTGTGTGCCCGTAGAGAAACGTTGAATGGCGGGGTCTAGCTCAAACTGCACTCAACCGTTCCTCGGGCGGTTGAAACTAGGACCCGCCTTTCTACGTTCTCTGACAGTAAGACTTCAATATCCAAAAAAATATCGATTTTTTATATCTAACAAACATTCTGTGTTGGATTATCACTGTTTTTTTTTACTAATTACAATACTTTTGAGATGTTAGTTTTTGCTTAAACCTGTGTTTTTCTGATCATTTTCATTAATAAATCATTTTCGCGCATTACTTTCATCGAATGCGTATCTGTCTTTCATGTGAAATTAAATCTACAGTCTTTAACTGTTCTCTAAAGTATGCGTAACTTTTATTTTTGTTTAATGACTGTGTGTCTTGGCTCTGGTATATGGAAAGGTAAATGAAGGGGGCAACACCCTAATTGATGTGCCGAACAGGAAGAATTGTAAAGGGGGAGAGATAATAGCGGGCTTGTAGGAGTGCTCCTGTCTGGATTGTTCACGCAGTGTTCGGCTTTTTATAGTAAACCGTCAGCAAGGCTATTTTTGCTTGCTGCATAAGACCCCACTATTTCACAGTGTTTCACAAATTGAGCGTGTGAGAGAAGGGTAGTGTTTTACTGTGCTCTGTCGACTACTGTGTTTAGTTGTGTTGTTATGTTAACAATGGCTAAAGGTTTACCGAAGAACAGCTCGCAATATTCAAGATAACAAGTTTTACTTGAAATACATGTTAGAGTATTTGTCATAAAAGGAATCTAGGCGAAGCATGTTCTCTACAGTGAAACCGAAAAAGAAGCTTTGCTTTTCTAGGAAGGTGGTGGAAGATAAGAAATATGTGACCGGACTGCTTTGGTAATGCATGACATCTTGAAAGGTTTGTTGGTTAAGGAAGAGGCATAAAATTGAAAATGACATTTCGCGAACAAGTTGTTGGTCAATTTTATTAAGTGTTTAACTGTTGATGTGAGTTGCTTCCTTTTCTTTCATTGCGGTAGTGGCTATGTTGATAAAACAAATTATATGCAAAAACAATCCATCACACGCTGTTGATTGTTGGGTGCTGGCTTTGTGACAGACTCAAGTCCATGTTTAATAGAACAAAACCGCGTCAATCATGGCGTTATTTTCTCATGAAGCAGGTGGTGATCATGGCTGATGCGTATGTAGGAAACCTAATTCTTATTTTCGGTGTGTTTTTATAACTATCCTAAATTTCACAAGCTTGGGAATCAAGTATAAATGAACTGTGTAGCAAACGTTTGGGGGTTCCCTTTTTTTTTTCACAAATAAAATGGTTTTTTAGGGATTATGCAACTGAATAGCGATTTTCGGTGGGAGATGGTGTATGGCAAACGTACTAGATTAGGGCTAGGCAGACCTTAGTACTGCTTACCAGTAATGGAGAGGAGTTGTGTGTAGCCTGCACTTTCTCCATTTAATGCTCCATATATACACATGACGGATGTACTACTACTGGCGTTTTAGAGCCGCCCCATAAATGCTTTTGGCTACAGCAGTATCTGTCAACTCTGCCATTGCAGTTGCAAGCATGGTTGAGAAAAGTAGGAGCACAGCAGCAAAATCTAGGCAAATACGACCCTATGTGCTCATCTTGACCTGCAAGCGCAGCAGTAAACTAGGTAAAACGTTCCTATATGGATCGTTTGACCTGCAATGTCAGCGGCAAACTAGGCCAACGACCCTAGGTGATCACTTGGCCCTAGAGTTGATTGAGGTGCTGCGCGCGTCAAAACCTGTTCAGTCATCAAAGAAGTGGTCCCCAGTTCAATTTGAGACAATTGAAACCTTAACCCAAATCACCCCAAGTACCCACAGTCACCCCAAGTCCTTATTGAAGTTCTTAATTAAGTACCCAAGTCTTAATAGTTTTTAATCAAGTCAACCCAAGTTCTTTATTAAGTTCTTAATTAAGTTTTTAATTAAAAGTACCTCAAGTTCTTAATAAGTTCTTGATAAGTCTACCTCAAGTTCTTAACTTATGTCACCTTAAAGATTTAATTAAGTAATCCTTTAAGTAATTACAAGTTTTTTTAAGTTAATTTTTAATTATTTATTAAGTTCTTAAGTATTATTGCATTGAAATGATTCAAATTGATCTTTTGTTGTTGGCGGTTTTGGCATGTGGTTTTGTTTCGGCATATGTATTTAGTAGTGTGATTTTTTTGACTTGCTTTGGTTTTGCTGTCGCTGTTTATATATTTTATAACCGTAATAACCGCCCCTGCAAGCTATGGCGCTCAATGCGACAATGTTTTAAGTTCAATATTACTCGAAGACTTTGGTGTTGTAGGCCTTGAACAGCTTGTTCATGTTCTGGCGTTTTTATTTGATGGCATTGAAAAAATGACTGCGGCATCACTGTTGGCGTTGGCGGTGTTATGTTTTCATTATGAGTTTTTTTCTGTGATTGTAACATTAATTTTTTTTGTTTGTTCCACTCTGCTAATCTTTTTCGGATGCAACACGCCAGGTGAGGAGGGTTTTTTCTGGTCACTTTCTCCACTGACTTCAATGTTTTTGATTCTGATGATTTTCTGGCTCGGTCATTTATCTTTCCCCCCAAATCTATATGATTAAAGTAATTTATCCCATGATTACTGGCGACAATAATGTCCAAATCTGTATACAGATCACACCCTAGAGTCTCTAATGTCTTTGTTAAAACTGGATCCTGTGTTAAATAATCATAAAATCTTTGTTCAGAAACAATGGGCGCAAATTACTTCTAGTTTAGTGTTATCAAAACTAAGAACCGTTTGACCGACGCTTTTACCATCTTGACCCAGTTGCGCTTATCCTGTTGTGATATTACAATGTTTGTGGCTGACTTTTGTTGAATCTGTTCTATGCTGAATTCTTTCGAGGTATGTTTTGTTTTTCACATGCATGTCCAAGAATACAGCCTTTCCTTTTTGGGCAAGTAGCTTGGTCATAAACTTGATCATTGTAATCATAAGTTCAGGAAGGGTTAGTAGTTCATCGCTGTTCATGTTTTTTTTTATTAATTATAATTATTTTATTTTTTAATATTGAGCACCGAAATACTCTTAACCATACCTAGTATCCATTCGACTGTTATGGGGGCCTAACGTTGGTGGATACACAATGCCTTGGTAAAGTCTGTTAAAAATAAAACCGGCAGATCTTGGCAAACAGGACTCAGAAAGCTGATTGAAGAATCAGACAAAGTGATTGCTATTATTACACCCTTCATTTGCTACAGAAAGATTTTCTTGTTAGCTTGGAATTTTTCCTAGACAGTATTAATTGTAAAATAAAAAAAATACATTTTATAAAAAAATGGCTTCACTCGTAATGATGATTGGTGGCGCTTGTGGTTATTGCGCTTGTTTTTGCGGATGTATTTTACGCGTTTAGTAAACTGCGGGATGACGGCGAGAGGAAAAGACAAACACCAAGCTATGGAGCAACTAGCCGCAGACACAAAGTTTAATATGAAAAAGAGAGAATTGAGCAGTTTGAATTGTATTAACGATGAACTGAAAAAAACAGGAACATGCAGCAGTAACATCATTTAAAGGATGTTGTTCAAGTATAAAAGAATATTATCTTGTAAACTGGCGAGCCATATCGAGACATTGCCCGACAAAATTCTGCGACTTTTATCAACCATCAGTAAACAAAGATGCAAAGATATCGTGTGTTTATTGTCTTGGGTTGAACCGTTGTGTAATTTTGTTGCACATAATATTGGATGAATAAAAATTGTCTATATCGATTTTTTGCCAATAGGATATTGGAAGGGAATTACAGCTATTAAAAGATATGGCAAAGCAAGCAGGAGCGCAGTGAACAAACAGCAAAGGATATGGTTATCTAAACTAAGCGATTTGGCAAATTTATTTACCTGCGCCTATATGAATACAAAGACCGCACTTTGTGTATATCATCGCCAATAACAACAACCCTCATTGGTTATTCTTTGTATTTTTCCCATTGTTACGATTTGTCGTAAAGATTTAAGTTCGCGCGTACAGTCATTGACATTGCTTACAAGATACCATTGTGGCTGCCATCCATTAACCTTAAGAGTGCTTCTGCTGTTGCTGTTGTACTACAACTAATATTGCAACGAGGGCCCGTTATACTTATCCCTCGCTTGATTCAAGTCGATGATGGAATTGTATTTAAAGGGCCAAAGTGAATCTGTTTTTGTTAAAACATTGTGAAGTCTACATTAAAAGAGGCATTCCAGTATTTTCACCAGATCAAAGGCTTTGGTTGAAAACTTTAACATACTGTATCTGAATGGCTTTTCTCCTACCAGTTATCACAGAGAGTTACCTTATTGACAATTCTCGCAACACAGAATGGAGTTAGAAGTATGACCTCAGTTATACGTGCAATGAATAATAAGAATTGTATTTAAATACAGGTCTAAAAACCAGTACAAGCAATCAAAAAAACAAACATATAATGCTGTTGAAGGAGACGCCAGTGCAATCCAGCAAACTATTAACATTTGGTTTGAAAGTAAGGTACTTTATTTGCGGGGGAAGCAGAGGGGGGGACATGCTTCAGTGCAACAGATCCAGTTTGGAGTGTTGACCCATATGAAATAAAAAGAATTGTTAAGATGATCCGCCCGTGTATTATTACGAGAAGGTAATACTGACGCCAACAAAATCAAACAGCCCTTCAATGTTCATTTTGTGAAGAAGAACTGCAAATATCCTGCCAGTCACAGTTCCGCTTTAACTGATTTAAGTAATAATATTTTTGAGTTAAATGGAAGCCTCAAAAGAAAGTTTCTCGTACATGGAACTAAATCGGAAGCAAGAATGTTTAAGGAAGAGACCTTGGAATTAATGGAAGATTCATATGTTACGTGTTCTGATATTTTGGAGACAGTTACGAGATTTCATCGGCTATCCATGGCATAGTGCTTCAGGATCGCCTACAGCCCAATAATCCCAATTTTGTCTATCATATATGGATATAGAACTATCTTGAAATAATAAAAAAACTAACTTGCGTGCACATCAAGCAAACACTGAGAAAATATTTGGATGAATTGGATAATGATATGATTGAGTTTCTTGATAAAGTTCAGGAAAATATTTGAACCCGAATATAACCAGAAGGGCGAAGAAGATATTAATTATGCTGTTTCTCCAATGACCTATTGACATATGAAAACTCTGGTTTAACAAATACTCGTTTTGTGTTTGTTTATCTCTCATGATTCTTTGTTTACAACAGTTGTGTTGATCTCCTGTAGATTAGATGTAGTTTTCGTTGTCACACCCCCCCCTGATGAAAAGTATGTTTATTTGAACAATGCCTCTTTGTAGTTGTTCATGTGTTATGTTTGAATGCACAAACACTGCGAGATATCTCCCCTTTGACTTTTTGTTGTTTTTTTCTTGACACGTTTACTGTACATTTTTTACATTAAACCCATACAAACTCATTGATCAACCTCAGATAATTCATCCTTTTCATCTTTCCTATTCCTTCTTGTAATAAGTTTGAATGCTTAAGGAGTATCTTTAGGTATTCAGATGTGTCGTTCATCCGCTTGCCCTTTTGCTCGTCTTTTTCCATGTCTTTTTTTGATTTCTTCAGTAGGGATATCTATTTACATAAACTGTCTGTATCATGTGTAAGCATCTGGACTCAGGAGTCAGGCTTTAAGTTGTCATATAAGTTATTTCTAACTCAAATGCTGATAATTCTAAAACAGTAAACCCCATTAAATTCAGGTTTTGTCCAATTTGATTTCTTTTTTTTCATCATTATACCAAAAAGATGATCTGATATCTTCGAAGTCCTCGATTAATTTGGTTTTGAAGTCAGTTATTTGCTTCGTTTTTCTCTGGTGACAATCTAACATCTTGTACGCTTGTGCGGATTCTCCCATAGTCTTTCCAAAAACAAGCTGTTGTTCACAGCTTGAAAAAGTCTTTTTCTGTGCATCAGTGGATTTAGTTCTGAGATCAGTGTTCTTATTTTGTTTGGTTTCTTGAACTGTTACTTGATCAAAAGCAATTATACGTTGGAAACAGTGTCATCTTCTAACCTTGTTTAAATAAAATTGTTGGATGTCTGTATTGACAGGACCATTTATTTTTTGTCCCGGTAGATTAGGCACAAGTTTTAGGTGGTTCTTGTTTTTGCCTCTTTAGTCTTTCTGCGGCTAACGGATAGTCATTATGTGGTCTTGGAGTCATCGAGGCTTTTATTAGTCAACTTCTAGAAGAATGGAAACACGCCTGTTGTATCTAGGCGTAAAACTACTCTAACCACTTTAATGCTCTGTGATTTTTTTCGTACCGCACGTCTGTGTGCAATTTTAAAGTTGCGTAATAGAAGCGATTGCGCCACTTGCAATCCATACAGATTGGTTTGCAGCTAAATACATGAGATAGTTAGACTTTTACTTGGATTATAGTCGTCCAAGTTTTTTGTTTCTTGTTTGCTTTACTGTACCGTAATGGTGCGACGCCCATTACTAATTCATCAAGCAATCCGTTTTCAATCATCTAATCTGGTAAATCACATCAATATAAATCAATCTGTACTCCAGTAAACTTTAAGATAGCGTCCCAGCTCTTACCGGGCGCCAGATAACAATTTATAATGCGCAGGACCAGGCTGATTTGTTTAATGATGTTTTCTAGTATTTTTCAAAGACGTCCGCCAAACATAAACGTACATCAGCCTTTCAAGTATGAATTCTTGATAGTCTCCCCATTGTTTTACACTCTACTTTACTTCTGCCCACGCATCTTGGAGCATGATGGTAGTCGGATAAACTGATGTTCCTTTACTCAAAAGACTAGAAAAGAACGCCACCTTTAGGTGGATGTGAGGTCTTCATCACCCTTTCCCAAAATGTTCATGTATTCTTAATGGTAATACACCTTTCTAACAAGTGTTGGGTCATAATATTCTTCCGTTATTGGGACAGGACTTTCAAGGACATAGCCAGTGACTCTAACGAACCATCATGTGCTGCATAGAGTCATAAAAAAGTCATGTTATTTAAGTGTAAACTCTTGTTCTTTTCTGATTGACTGTGCAATGAATGACTCCCTAAAGGCGCTGGTTTACTGCTTGCATTTTTAAGGGTGAGAGTCGGAACTTAGCATAGGTGGGAAAGGATTACAGCATGCTTCCATGTCTTAGGATTCTACATTTTAGTGAAGATTGCTTTTACTGTGTGACTGCTCTCTGACTTTCTCTAATGTGTTCTTGGTCTCTTACTGTCGGATTTTCTGCGTCTGAGGAGAGTCCTAAACCTAACTCCATATATGTGTGGCTGATTTATTCTGTTGTTGGTTCTTCTGGCCGGCATTATGTTTTCAGATGATAAGGGTTTAGATTATTAGAACAGGCATTACGCACTTGCCTGCATTTGCGCCTGTAAAAATGTACTAGCCGATTCTGGGATCCTCTATACCAATTCTGGGATTCTGAAAGGGCACCATCCTGACCTAACAATATTGATGCATTGGAACAAATCTGATGATTTAATCAATTAAGACTGTTTTTCGAAGTTTTGTGGTGCTGGTCCATTATTAGAAACAATGAGTGACTTCGAAGTCTGAGTTGAAAAACTTATGGAGTATTTTGTAGTTTTTCCAGTTATTAAAAACTACTTTACTGACTTCTCTTGGCATTAATTATGTTCTGTTTTACAGTCAACTGGGCTGATATCAGTGTTTCTTTGTTCGCTTGCGGTTTGAACTGAGGAATATTGTTTAAAACGCATTTTCTACAGAATTATTGTTTATTTTTATGCTTTGAAGTATGACGCAAATATTCTATCATTGTTCGTTTTATTGTGTATGGTGGTAGCCCTGTGGGGCGATAACATCAGTAGTTAAGTCAAACATGTTTTTTGTTGGTTCGCCATCGATGGACTGTTTTGGACGTCTCTGATGGGCTGTCGTTTTGTTTTCCTCTCCCATGGGTACACATTAACAGTTATTGGTTTGTTTTGTTTCTTAACTCATGATCTATTTGATCTACACTAACAGGAAAGGATATCAATTGATGTTGTGTTCTTTGATGCATTGACAATAGTTAGTTACTCTCTCTGCGTTTTTGCGGGCCTAATGCAGCCTTGCAAGAACCACAACATTAAAACATTTGATGTCTGAATTCTTTATGTTTGATCTGAGCTTTTTGCGATAATGCTGGAGGTTGTGAATGTAAGACTAGCCTACAATCAGCTCATACTTAGACTGGTTTTAATCTGAGTCTAAGACTTCGCCCTCTGACCAACCAGTGGCCTCTCATTTTGGTTCTTCAGCGGCTTCATAAACGTGTAAGCAGTTGGTCTGCCCACGGTGTGTTATGTCATTATAGGAATAGAAATAGTCTGTTGTTTTAGTTGAGACCCAGACTTCTAGTTTTTTCCTTCATTTATTGTTATTTTGTACGATTTAAACAGCTAACATTTTATTTTAAAATGGGAGGGTATATTGTTAGTTTACCTGGTCAAACTTGAGAAATAGCATGAACAACGCTTTGCCCGCACGTGAGCGGAATCAGGACTTCTAAATCAATATCATCAGTACTTTGAACAACGCTCTTTCTCGAGCATTGTTCAAACAATTCATCTGGGCCTTATATATCTTAGCCTTGTTGAGTGTCTATTTCGAACTCATCATGTTATTTAAATAAAAAATATACACTAATCTGAATCATTATCAACGGTCTCTTTGTGTTTGGACTCATAATCAAAAGTATTATTAACGGCAATTTGGGGTTGTTATGTGAGCTGTTTAGTCACCCGTGTTAATGTCTCGTTTACTTTTTTAAACATCCTTTTTTTATCTTGCGGTGTCTGGCTGTTGAGAATAAGTTGCCGCGCCTTTCTTTGAAGATCAAAACTTTTGTATTTTGTAGTCTCAAAATCAGCCTGTACTGTTAAAAACGATATTAAATTCATTCATCCGTGATGTTCGTGTCAGATAGTGCTTTATTTATTGTCAGTTTGATGGAACTAAGTTTAGACGTTATTAGTTGAACCAGGCTGTGTGCTTTTGGAGTTTAGTTTTTATTTTGTTTGCTTGGCCTGTACTTACACACTAAATGAGCACAGGCCAAGAGCTATAGACAAGCTGCCTAGAGGTAAAGATGCGGCTGTGCACCAAACCCTGTTGCTAAGAGACAACACTTGTTCTGCTGATACAGCACTTATAGTTGATGATTCTGTATTTTCAATTATGTCAACAGCATTAAAAAGGACTGCAGAATACCTTCGTTTTGGTTTTGCATGTTTTTGATAGGCCCCGCTCTAGTCTGGTTACCCTTGTGTAATGTGGTTATCTGAAGGTTTTTATGTTTGGGCTTTTCTATTGCAGCCCGAGATGTAGCCTTCTTTCTCTTCTTTGGTACTTGTGGATAATGCTGAACAGACATTGCTTTTTTAAAAAATTATATAATAATTTTGTATTGTATTCTTCTAATCTGTTTATTTTGAATATTCAGCATGCGCATAATATATTAGAACAAATATCCATTAAGTTGGTTTATCGACATCTTTTTTTATCTTATAATAATTTTGAATGTTTTTTACTGTCTATAACAGGTTCTCCGCTTCCATGTAACTGATTTTCCTATGTTGACATTAGTCAATCCATAAACCGTATTTCGTTGTTATATAATCTTCTAGGTCTAACACTGTGAAGATGTAGTTCTTTTGACACAAGGTCATTGTTGGATTTCTTCACCTCCCGCTCAAACAGTTTTCTACTTAATAAAAATGCTGTTAAGGTTTATGGCCTCGCTTGCGTAGATTTGGTTAGGTTACCCTCAATTGTACACTGCACTTTTGTTATTTTAGGATTAACAAATTTTCAGTTTGTCTTTTGAATGGTTCTTCATCTTAACACAGCAATTAATACCTTTTTAAGCGATTTGCTGTGGCACTATAACATAAATTTTCAATTTAGTGTCTGCCCTGCTTTTAAGTTATTTAGATGTTGAATCACTCTTTCGTATCTATATTGCTATTTTTGACTTATATTGTTGCTCAGATCTTGCCTGTTGCTATAGTTAGGGTTGTAACAATGTCAAAACTCTTTCGAGATGTCAGAAATGCTGTATTTTGCTTCGGTGTCTGCAGATATTAATAACATATTTGTAGTCATTAAATGTTAGTTCATATGACTATCTGTCTTTTAGTGATCCTTGGAAGTATGGGGCATGCCGCTCTTTTCCAACTCATATCTAGGGGTATGGGATAAAGCGATCTTCCATACGACATAAATTACTCGCTACTTTCTTTTTGCGTCTTTAGAATCTTCAGCGCCATTTTCTCTGTTTTTGTGCTTCTTTATTTTCGATTCTTGAAACGCAGATCATCCCTTTCATTCTCGGTTAGCATGATCAGATTTGGTTAAAAATATGTTCTGCAATTTGCAAAGAAATTATTTCTTGCCCCTCAAGTTTTATAGAAATTTTCTTAACGATTGCCCGCCCAGATTCTGTACTACTGTCCTGTTTTGGATCTGTTGTTGATGCGAGTTATATTTTGAATGTAATGGACGCGCAGAGCCTGCACAAATCACTCATCGCTCCTAGGTCTGGAAATTTAACAGTAAGAATTTGATCATTGAATCAATTAGTTGATGGTTTATTTGGAACAGTAATTTTTCCGCTTATTTCTTCATGTTCCAAAGGCTCTTTCAGTCTTCTATGGGGCTCAAGAATCAGCCAATGCTTTGTGACATTTTTTTATAAAACAATATAAAAAAGTTAATTATTTTAAATACATGGCAGGCATTGAAGATGAAGGTAGATTGTGTGTTTTGATCGTGGTGACGACATGAGTGAAATGACTTCTTTGACACAGCATCGCTCGCGCTCTCTTTGCGGCTGTTGAATTAAAGATAGTTACGGCCGGAGCATTTTACAAAAGTTTAGGCCTAGAACATCCCTGAAGTTTTAGGACCTAATGATTTGAAGTAGATCAAAATGGGCCATTTGTTGTGAATATCGGCCCCCGACCGAGATACAATACGTTTTCTGCTTTCATATACGAAACCATAAAGTTTGTTAGGCATGAGTCAATTATACAAAATCTTGGGGGCGGAATATCGGAATCGCCTTGGACATTACTAATCATCAAGAATTTACATGGGGAGGATGGTTCTAAACTTCAAAAAAAGACATACAAAGAACTCCCATCAGATAACCAAAATACAAAAACATGGAACTTTGAAGATTAAGTCAAACAGCCAGACAAAAATAATGCTAAGCATGAAACAGTTTTTCTGAAGAACAGCTTTAAAAAATATACGCGATCCGCCGTTGCCAATGCGAGAAATAGCGGCCCTTGATCTTGCTTTGAGATCCATTTAGAGGTGAATTAACAAACAATTTAGCAAAACGGGCGTTGAAATTTAGATGAGCATATAAAATGAGAAAAAGAATTCTCGTTGAGGCGGCGTCTCCAACTTAGGGCCTGGTGTTAAAGAAAGAATAACCCGAGACTAATGATCTTGAAAGAGTGATCGGAGAATAGAAGTTTTGTCTACTATCGAGAACATTACGAACTCAAGCGTGAACAGAATAAGAGAAACTATCCAAAGTCATTTTATATGAGGACACGACACTAGCAGATCGAATAAAAACACTATTTAGAGAGCAATAGGTGTCACATTAGCAGCGTTTATAACAGCCTTAGATTTGCAATAAGGACACTGGTGTTGGGATTGCTGGGTGGCGGTGGTCAAAGTTCATTACCTCCACCCACCAATCGCCTCTTCGCAACCTGATAAATCATGGGTAAAAAATCAACTTGACCATCTTGCGCGATGTTTATTAATAAAATTAGTAAGTAAAGTATAGACTCTTTACCTGGCATATTAGGGAGTGTCGGTTAGCTGACTTTTGTCTACTGCAGACAAGTAGTTGGCTTTATGGTTGCGTAGGCACTTATGGGCATTAGTCTCTTAATTGTTGTGTACTTTTTGTAAGATAAAGACAAGTATATCCTAGGCAGTTTATCATATACATGTGCCGCCTTTTCTTATTCATGTGTCCATTATTTTTTTCGTCTATCGCGAACAGGAGTCCGCGGTCTTCAAAGGCTTTGGGGCTTTGGGCCTCGGGGATTTTGGATGACTTTTTCTTGGGGGGTCGGTTATGTTTGTTTATTTTTTGTAATATTACCGGCTCAGAATTTATTCGTTTTGTCAACCTTCTGTTCATTTCCTGCAACTATGTATTTCAATTGTGGTAGTTTATTATTGTTCCTACCTGAGTATGATGTTCAGAAGGTAGAATTGTATAATCCTGTGCCAACAGCAAAGTATACTTTCCGATCTTGCGAATTGTTAATGCAGTTTGGTTCCTTTTAATATACTTGGGGATATTTTAATGGCCCAAATCAACTGTAGAATTAATGCGTCCTCTAAATTTGCCAAGTACTGTTTTTTGTGCAATCAACAAAGCCAGTAGATGGGTCAGTTATGCTCGATGCTTGTCTGTGCTTGTGAACCTTAGCAAACACCAAACGTAAGTACGTTTGAGTCGTTTATTCGTTCTATTCCCAGCTCTAGTTAAGCCATTAGAAGTGTCTAAAATAAATGTTGTCAACGCTCGTTTTATGCTCTTGCTTTATGGACCCAGATGAACAGCTGTGCCTGAAAGAGAAAGATGTGTAAGAGTGGATCCCTATCATGTTATACTTTCTGTGCACGTCCCAAAAATAAGGTGGTTTCCTAAGCCATGATTGCGGTCCAACTTTTGTCTAAAGTCTGTCCTTACATTAAATATGATTTCGTTACAGATCCTTTCAAAGCCTTCATGTCTATTTCTGTTGCTGAATGGATTAAATCGGTTTGTCATTGGTAATGTGCTTGCAGTTTCAGTCAAAATACTCTGAATGGTGTAATAATAATGAAATTATATACAATGACCTCAACCATAGATCAGGATGATTTAAAATGATCAGATACGATATCCCACCCACCCAGTTTGGTGCTCAAAACACAGCAAAGTTTAACTGGTTCGATAAATACTGCTTAGGATGACTGAATCCACACTTTCGCGAATGTTGTCTTTTTTAATTTAGGGGGGTTAAGTTATCGGTGTAATGGAGTACTCACTTTACATTGATAAAAGGTGTCAGTCTGGGTCTCAGAATTGACAAGGGCGTCAGTTGTTATATTTATAAGACTGTAGTGCTGGCCTACTGAATATTTTGCTTCTCTGGTCCTCCCCAGCACCTTCGGGTGTTTCTTTTCTTCTTTGCATTAACTTGGTGTCCCCTGGAGATAGGTCCAGTGACGGTGAGGAAAGACCCATGGACCACAGGGAAAGTCCTGTTGACTGTGAACGACTACAATTTCGGATTCTCTCTCTTGAGGGCACATAAGGTCCGTTATGGCGATAAGCTTGGCTGTGTCGGAGTGGCACTGTCTTCATCTGTCCGTGGGCAGGGTGGTTGGGTTGTGGGGTGTGCTCGGCAGATGGAGGGTGGTTGTTTTTTCGCCGGTGGGCTCTGCAGTCATGAAATTAGGTCTGGTTCCACCCAGGGGATGCTACTTTATGGTGTTATGAGCTGCCATCCTGTAGCTCTAATTTACCTCGGTTCAGGAGCAGTTTTGTTCCCTTGTATTTATATGGAGTGTCTTGTTGCGTGGCCTGTACCTTCGTCAACACTGAGCAGGCCTCCATGGGTGGTACAGGACTGCTTAATGGCAGGCGAAGACAGTGCTTTCTGGGTCCCTCCCCTGCACATTCGGGTGTTTTTTTTCTTCTGTGCCTTTACGAGGTGAACCTGGAGAAAGGGCCAGTGGACGCGTGAGGAAAGACCCAATGCCACAGGGAAATGTCCTGTTGTCAGTGGGAAACGATACAAACTTTGGATTCTTTTGAGGAACATAGACCGTATGGCGAAAAGCTTGGACTGTGTCTGGCAGTGGCTCTGTCTTCATACTGTCCGTGGAGGGGTGGTTCGGCGTTGTGGGGTGTGCTCGGCAGCTGGCCAGGGTGGGGTTTTCGCGGTGGGTTCTGCAGTCTTGAAATTAGGGCTGGTTCACCCATGGGGATGCTACTTTATGGCTGTTATGAGCTGCATCATGTAGTTAATTACCTCTGTTCAGAGCAGTTATGTCCCTGGATATCTTATGAGTGTCCTGTGCGGCTGTACCTATCGTCTCAACAAGCGTCTGGCCTCCATGGGTGGTACAGGACTGCTCTAAAGGCAGGCGAAGACATGTGCTTCTCTGGGTCTCCCCAGCTATCTAGGGTGTTTCTTGTTCTTCTTTGCCTTAACTAGGATGACCCTGAGAAAGGTCCAGTGACGGTGAGGGAAAGACCCATGACCAACAGTGGAGGAAAGGTCCTGTTGACAGTGGGAAAGACTCAACTTTGGATTCTCTCTGAGGGCACATAGTCCGTATGGCGAAAGCTTGGCTGTGTCTGGAGTGGCAAGTCTTCATCTGTCCGGGGCAGGGGTGGCTGGGTCTTCTGTGGGGTGTGCCTCGGCAGCTGGAGGGTGGTGTTTTCGCCGGTGGGTTGCTGTCATTGAAATACGGGGTGGTACACCATGGGGATGCTACTTCTTAGGCTGTTATGAGCTGCAATCCCTGTGTATTATTTACCTCTGTTCAGAGCAGTTTTGTCCCTTGATATCTGATGGGAGTGTCCTGTGGCCCCTGACCTGTACCCTTCGTCTAACAGCGCAGGCTCCATGGGTGGTACAGGACTGCTCTTAAGGGCAGGCGAAGACACAGTGCTTCTCTGGGTCCTCCCAGCACCTTAGGGTGTTTCTTTTATTCTTTTTGAATGCTCTCATTTTTAATTTGTGAGTTTTTTAAAAAATGTTTGTAACAATTACAACTCAAAGGCTGTCCTTCAGTTTTTTAGAGTATGCTATGATAACGTTTTGCGGAATCGAAGGGTTGCACTCCTGAAAATATTCTATACAATGTAGTATGGTTTTATCTTATAAATCCAAGAATAATAATACGATTCTAAAAGTTGACAAATCCAGGGGACCAAAGTTAGCCTGTTAACAATACCATTGATGGTTATTACGGGTTTTGCTCTCTAAAAGAGAAGCAAGGAGTAACTTCGACATTACTCTATACTTAACAATGCAAATCTGAAACACGTTAACATTCATGCCTGAAGAAGAAGTAGGTTGCTATTTTGATAAAGGAGTAGCTAAAATGTTAGGCTTTGCAGCTGACAATCATAGATTTAGGGTTCAAAAGACATAAACTCTTATGAGGGGAAGTCCGCTCGATCTTGCTTTACATTCATTACTCTATGGTCATTTGGATGAGATGGAGCAATAATGATAACTTATATGATGGAGGACCTCAACTTCTTAAGAGCTTCTTCCACAGGAAGGAAAAGCTGCATATTGCGATATGAAATTCTACAATTTCCTAATTTACAGATTAAAAGTTTAGCTTGCGGAATGGTCGGATCATTTATGTAAAATCACAGACAAAACAGGGAAAGTAGTAAAATGTGATAACCTGCACATTGTTTTAGAAATAAAATAATACGTTACTAAAAAATAATGTCACGTGGGCCAGAAGAATCAGGAGTTACATTAGCGCCTGTAAGGTGTATAACCTTAGAATTAAAAGACCTTGCAGACGTTGTGGACTTTGAACAGAACGGTGAGATAGGCGCTTTGTATGGTTTTGAGTACACTAAAGATGGTGATTATAAACGCAAAGAGGTTGGCGACAACAAAAAGTTTCCTAAACTAGAACAACTACGCAATCTAGAAGCAAATAACGCTGGCCAGTATGAATATAAAATAGTTCGAAAACCTGACCTCAAATGGCACTTGGAACCATATTTAGAATGGGACATAAAATTTGAATTCATAAGCCCATTTACATTTTTTAGCCGTCAAAAAAGTTTCAGAAAAGCATTTAACTCTGGCCCTGTACATGTAAGTCTTATGCCAGAGGACAATAGTCGGAAAGAGATTGAAATAACGCCGTATGGGAATAAACAGTACATCCTCCACAGAAAGGAATCAGTTTTGAAAGATGCTTCTACAAAATTACAGTTCATTCCACAAATGAAATTAGGAGACACGTTCACAATGATATTTGAAATTTCTGTCTTAAAAGATGAGGAGAGGGATGGGGTTGTGGGCGTTAGTGACGTCCTTTTAAAAGGAATTCTAATTAGCTGGCAAAACTTAGACGTTGACTGTCTTAAAGTTATCATCGTTGTTCTTCACATGGTGAGGATATTAAGGTCATAACAACAAGCAACAAAATCAATATTGGCTTAAATAGAAACAATCTTACAGAACTGAATTGGATTAATCTTACACATTTAGGCCTCATAGGGTTTTATTATACTGAACAAGTTTTGACGGAGAGTATGATAAAAATAATAACTGGATTAGATTAAATTATGTTATAAAACTATGGAGCAGACGACTTTGGTGTCAATGCCGATGTTAAACTTTATGATAAAATCCCCTCATTGTTCATTGATTTGTGGACAGACTGGCTGTGGAAAAACAATATTTGTCCTCGACCTATTACAAACAGTTTTATCGTTATAATTTTGATCATATAGTAATTTTCTGCCCAACACTTAAATGGAACAAAGCATATAATGATAGAAGGTTGTCACGGTCGCTAAGCCGGACGTCCCTACCACCCCTACCCACACTTATCACACACTAGAGCAGACAACACAGCACACTAACACAGCTTTACAATCACGCGCACCTCTTTATTTCACACACACACTATGGCGCCACCACTCACGTCCATCCACACCCACACACCGGTATCCCACTTCTTCCCTGACCCACACTACCCTGCTACGACCCTGAGAACCCTAACCTATGCTAAAGCACCAGTTGCGGTATATCACTGCGACCTAGGGACGCAGAGATAGCCCGCACACGTGGTGGCTAACTACTGGGGACAAGGACAAACCCAAGGACTCTAATATCTAAACTACTACCACCCACACCTCTCCCCAGGACCCACCTTCTCTTTTGACCCGGGACAACTACCGCACTGGTCACTGCGTCCCTAAGGGAGGCAACAACAAGTACCCTACACTGTGCTGGCCACCACGTCCCAAAAGGAGGCAGTAGCTAACACCCTTAACCCTACTCCCTAACACTACACCCTCTCTACCCCACCTATGGGACACCCATCCCGGCACGGAGAGCTCCAGTCCTCGGCGCTGTACTTGGCCCCTCACAGGCTGACACCTCTCCGGAAGACTCTGCACTCCGGCGCTGACCGTGGCCTCCACAGCCCGACTCCCCGAAGACTCTACACCCCGGCGCTGACCGTGGCTTCCCCGCAGTCCGACTCCTCTCCCGCGCTGGCACGACACCTAACGCACACCAGGCGCCCTCTCGACGAGTCCGGGGCTCGAAGGACGCCTCCTCCTCTGAAGCCCCCCCCACCCCCCCCCCCCCCCGGACACTAAGGGTGAGAGAAGGTCTGGTGCAGCGCCCTCTCACAGGACGCCAAACAGGGTAGAGCAACAGGTAGCTGGAGAACCCCCGGAAGAACCCCGGCAGCAGAAAGATAGCTGTCTCACAGACAGCCGACGGCCTGGATGGTCTCCCTCTCCCGGAAAAGCAGCAGGCAACGGGACACCGCCGCTCACCTGCCGGCACGCGGCAGCAGACTGCGGTGGTCTGGCCCACACCCTCAAGACGGAACAGGACACCTGCTGACACAACTGTAGGCCACTACTGTAATGTTGCTAACTACCCGAGTCATCAAGGCTCATAGGCTACCTGGTAAAGCTTTAACTCTCCATCTCCCTTGCCTACCTCCCACTCGGGAAATGAGAGTGACCACTTGAATTTCGAATACACCCCCCATAACCCCTTACTTTGGGGTTATCAGATCCATTCCCTGCCAACCTTTACACTAGCAGTAAAACAATATTCTTCCGAGCCAATCCACACTATTGCATATGGAATTATGAATCGCACCCAAATCTCGGAGAAAGAAAACAAATCTTAAGCGATCCAACGCAGACTCCATGGCCATTCCTAGGAAATGCTAAGTAGTTTAGGAATGGGTGACTTCACCAGGAGATGTCTCCTACTAATAATCAGTAGTAATACACATCTTTCAAAAAAAAAAAACTTATCAATTTTTTTGCGGTTCAAAGTTCTAGCATGTTCATACAAGAGAATCGGCTCGCAGCCACAATCCTTCACATTCTTACCCCCCTTTACACTGTCAATTATAATCATATATCAACACATTTATTTGTTCGCCAAAATTTCCATCCAGCACCCCACTCTCATGTCATCTCTTGTCAAACAACCCAGTGGTTAATTTCCCTTTTTATGCCAACACAACCATACTTCATACAATATTTTCATGCTGCACTCCTCCGTTTTTATCCTATCAACTGCTGAGCTACCCGCCTTAAACTTTACCTTACCCTTCTTTCCGACTACTAAAAATTCATAACGGGACCGTCTCCCACAACCTAAGATATCTTTCTCAAACCCTATTCTGTCACAAACCCATACATCCCTGCATGTGTGACGACTGTCATTTACTTTTTAAAAAAAAACAACACCAAAACCACTTCTAAACCATATGGACTCACTGTCCTGTACCAAATACGTACGTCACAGATACAGTCTGCACGCGCACGACACCCGCGTCGAGAACCAAGACTCGTAACGACAGTGAAAAGACACCAATATAAGTTGAATAGTCATGACGTACCCAGTATAAACACTCGACCATAAATCAGCCTTGGCCCTACTGCACAGTTAACCGATTCCAATGCTGTGCAGGTCAACTCCGAATCGTTAATCAATTTCAACGAACTACTACTATTTACAACTGAAACTGAGCACAATCCCTTTACGATTCACACAGACATATCTGCACCCGACTCATATTATGATCCTCAAAATGCAACCTCATATTACCTTCTTATTGAACCCACTGAAATAACGTGAAATAATCACAACCAATATCTACATCACACGTCCATCAACGGTTATCATATCGAACCCAACATTGTCTAGCCAAACCGTCACATGACAATCGAACTCAGGAACCACTATGTACACTACTTACAGAATATACAGAAAAGAGGTACCAACACAAACCGGCCGACAAGAAGTTCAATCACAGAACCAAGACGACATCATACCAGACAATCAGTATACGCAACAAACATAATACAACTAAACATAACATGAGACAACTTCAGTACAACTCGCCTAATACAAGACAACAGACGAACAACAACACCATGAACCTAACAAATCACCAACCTGGACAGACAGACGTTCAACCACACCAGTTCTGCAACTGGCTGAAGTGGCTGCCAACAGAGACGAACACAGAACCCGGCACAGGCCAAGGGCACACCAGACCCGATGAGGACCTGGCCCTAACTATGACTCGAAGTCACTCAGCTCGACTAACGGCGCTGCCGCCGCACTACAAGGCACGTCCACTCCGACGAACACCAGGGACCGAAGTGAAGCTCCCCAACGCATTCCGCCCTGGTCGGACTCAAGCGAACTCTACTCACAACGCAAAACAGCGATTGGTCAGAGCAGCGTATCCCTCTGCAGAGCTGACACGCCCGACCAACGGACTAGTTGTTGCTCGTCCAACAACAGGACAATTTACCACAACTCACAGACTTGACAATACAACAACAGCCGATATCCTGCCCGCTTCTCTGGTGTAGAACCAAAGTAACAAAAGGGTAACAATCGGAAACGAAACCAACCTCCCGCTTCCATTCCTTCCATAATGAAGACTGGAATTCAAAAATATTGTATGTCTTATTTCCCAGCCCCCTACCTAGCCTAACCTTCCACCTTAACCAAAACCCCAATCTTACACACGCACTCTCGCACACACACATATCACATATGCACACGCACACGCGCACATGCTCTCTATTTCTGAACCACCATTACTCCAAACACATGGATGGCTGATGAGTACCGCCAATCGGTGACAAAGGTTTATATGGGTGGATGATGACATATATTTGATTGATCCCAGCAATAAGCTGAGTGAGTGTTTAGAACACTTTTATAAATTGTTTGAGGGAACGCAGACACTATTTATTATAGATGACTGTTCGGCAGAAAGAGACATAGTTAAAAAGAGAAACACTTTGTCAAAACTGGCTTTCAGTGGAAGACATGCTGGGATAAGTGTGTGGATTTTATGTCAGAAATATAACTCCGTTTTAAAAGACTTTAGAGAACAGTTAAAGACTGTAGTTTTATTTCACATGAAAGACAGGGACGCATTCGATGAATGTATGCGCGAAAATGATGTTATTGAAAATGATCAGGAAAAACACAGGATTAAGCAAAAACTAAAATCTCAAAAGTTTTGTAAATTAGTATTAAAAACGGATAATCCTACACAGTATGTTTGTTTGTAAAAAATCGTTATTTTTTTGGGTTATTGAAGTCTTACTTGTCAGAGAACGTAGAAAGGCGGGGTCTAGGTTCAACCGCCCGAAACTGGTTGAGGGCGGTGTGAGCTAGACCCCGCCTTTCTACGTTCTCTCCCGTTCTACTGCGTCTGCCGCCCAGTCCTCCACCTTCATGTACATTTCCAGTACTCCTTTAATAATATCTTCACATTTCTCGGGTCCACTCCCTTCGACTCCTTCTTTTAACCCGTAGAACTTTAGGTTGTTCCTACGGGAAAAAAACCTAGTTTGTCAATTTCGTCCTGCATATGTGCTAGTCTGCCTGCCATGCGTTCCTGTGTTTCGTCTAAGTGTTGAACTGCCTTATATTTGCCTGTATGTCTTGTTTTGTGTCATCTAGCTCTTGAACTAGATTGGTGAGTGTGTTTGCCATTTGTGTCTGTTTTGCGTCTATCTTCTTAATTGTGTCTACCTGTGATTTGAAAGAGTCCGCCAGTGATGTGATTGTAGTGAATATTTGTGTCATCTGCGTTTCCATCGTGCAAAGTCTGGTGTCGATTCTGTGTTCCAGCTTGCGTACTTCTTCCTCAATTTTCTCATTAACACTCGGTACAGGGTTCGTTTCGATATCGTTGCTGAGAATCAGCCTCCTGTGTAGATACGAAATGTTCAAGATGATCAGTAGTGCCACTAACAATGTCACTTTCGGATTGCTCCGACCGGCCCCTAGCATTTCGTTCATAACTGAGCAATTCGTGATTGCTGTCAGCGCCCAATTCATGCTTGCCGTCATCGCCGCCATCTTTGTTGACATTCTACTGACCTCGTTTCCAGTTGCGTTGACCTCTTGTATCGAAACGGTGGCAGTTCCAGTCCCCCGCTCTTCCACACCGATCACACCGTTCCTAACAATTCTCACAGTCCGAAAGCCACTGTGGTCATGTCCAGAGCACTGGCCGTGGTTAGTGCTAACGTCCAAAACCCACGAAACACAGCAGTATCTCCTTCACCCCTGCAACCTTTGACCCTCACTCATTCCCTTCACTTCCTTTCTCCTTCCTTTCCCCATTGTCCCTCCAAACAGTCCGATTCTGGCCCTCCACTCGCACAGGTCTATCATTCTGCAGTTCTCGCAGCTACAGACACTTTCACAAACACTTTTATAATTAATATCACCACTGGAACGATACTTGGAGCACTGTAATCCGCCTAACAACACACTTTTGATTGGAGCTCATCCCGCGCGATGTTTACCCCGTCGCCATCTTGTTGCATACTCCAAGAGAGAGAGAGAGAGAAAGAGAGAGAGAGAGAGAGAGAGAGGAGAGAGAGAGAGAGAGAGAGAGAGAGAGAGAGAGAGAGAGAGAGAGAAGAGAGAGAGAGAGAGAGAGAGAGAGTTGCGGTGAATTACGTCATGTTCTGTTATGTTTTGTAATTCTGTATTGTGCTGCTTTACGTTGTGTTGCTTGTGTTATGTTGCCTTGTGTTGTGTTGCTGGGTTGGGTTGCTTTTGATTTGTGTTGTATCTTCTTGACATTAAGAATTTACTCATCGAATTTTATATTTATTCATTTATTTATTTGATCATTCATTCTTCATGTGTACATAGATTTACTTAAACACGTGCATTTTCTTCATTCATTTTTTTCTCTACTGAGTGATACAATCTTTGTTTGTTTACCCAATTTTGTGCTGGCTGATTCATACTCTTTTCGTAGGCTTGCTTTGTCTGCTGACTGATTCATACTTTATTCGTTTGCTCATTTTATCTGCTAAGTGATTCAATTTTTACTAGTTTGTGTCACTGTAGGTTATCCACAGTTATCACAATAAAGCAATGGCAATTCTCAAGGCCACCTCTGGTGGCAAGATTTGCCCTATACATTACTGTGTGCACTGCAAAACTAGCACTGGAAGATATAATTGTCACTGATGGAACAGTCCTCTACTATGAGACAGAATTTAGTTGTACATAATAGTTCGAAAATCTAAAATGTTGTGCCTGAAAACTGCTCTTCGGAATTTGCTTCCAGTCAGACAATACAAGTAAAAGTTGACTGCACTATTGCAGGACGAAAGGGTCTGGCTGGTTGCCATAAAGATTGCATACCATCCAATCTCAATCGGGATCATTGAAATCAACATAATTTGTTGCGATTTCAATATTATGCTTGGAGTGGTCAGGAGAAAAAAACACATATTTGTAGCAATCAGGGTGACAGTCAGTGAAGTCAATTTCTGTTGTCGGGAATCCTGATTGGCTTGTTGTACAGGAAGATGGGTGCCTGATCTGACAGATCTGACAACTGTCCAGAGAAGAACACTATTGCTGGTCGCCAACAACATGAAAGGTAAAAAGAAATATTCAGCCATTTCTACCAGGGGAAAATATTGCTGTAAAACCATGCGTAAAATTTTGATACAGCAACATAAAGGCATGCCGAATATTGAGATGCTATGTCGAATCCATAGAGTACATGACATTGAATCAGAGAGATGACGATGGTCATTACACCAGCTGTAACTCGCGACATTCCCTTCGTCCACACAGCATTGACACGAAGTGGCCATACCACAGAAGCTGCTCTCAGCATGGTGAGTGCACTAGCATCCATGGGATAAAGTCTTTGTCGTGCAAACCATCATGTGGTACATTTTACACTGCAGGAACCGAGTCCTTCAAAGTATGGCACATTGAATTCTTTAAATAGCAAATGGTTGAGGGGAATTAAAATCAAATACAGCAGATCAGAGCAGGCTAGAACTTCAAAGAAAACACCAGAAGTGGATGCTGGGAGACGAAGCATGATCAGAATAATCATAACATTTCCAAACATTCCAATATATACACGTAAGTGGATCGCCTATTTTCCAGATCAGGTCGGCGATCTCTTGGAACGGTTGATAAAGATCATACCATAGATCCCTTTTTAAACGATTTGAATTCCCCACAATTCTGTTTTCTGTGAATAATGCAACATGGAGGTTGCTTCATTAATTGTAGCTAGAGTGGTTTGTTTGACATCATAAGTTTAATGCAGGAATACTTAATCTGCCAAAAAATGGAGGGCCGTAAAAGCCTGCAGCTGTTGTGGATGTAAGGTGGAAGAGCTACTAGATATTGGTGATCTCATTAGAACTGTTTGCAGTGTGTCGTGGTGTGTTATACTGTTGTTTTACCTCGCTCAGAGACTGGCAGTTTTCCCACCTTCACTTTCCCACTGAACGGGACATTTGTAAGGGTTCGTAAGAAAAATCACTAGAACGAAAGAAAGAAAGAAAGAAAAAAAAAGCTGATAAGAGTTAGGATATGAAACTTTCAGGACTAGTAGAAACATATTGAGTTAGTTGGGGTGAAAATACCAAATTTTCTACCTTTCTCTTTCATCTTCTAGGGTCAGGTAAAATATCCTTTTGTTTCGTCCGAACTGACACAGGCACACGTTTTGTATATATATATATATATTATATATATATATATATATATATATATATATATATATATATATAATATATATATATTATTATATATATATAGTTAAAACAAGTTAAAAGAGGAATCCTCTTTTAACTTGTTTTAACTAATGTTGCTCCCCAAGGGGTTGAGCACTTAAAAAATTGTTTTAGGCATTTTAAATATACTGATCTATATATATCTCTATATCTATATATATATATCTATATCTATATATATATCTATATCTATATATCTATCTATTTTATATATATATACTATATCTATATTATCTATTATATATAATATATATATATTATATATATATATATATATATATATATATATATATTCAGGCAGACATCATGTCTTCGCAACCTTTGGGAACTGTCTGTTCAATCACAAAATAATCCACGAAATATCCAAATATATGCTTTTATTCATATTTATATTTCATAACTATGCCTATAGGCCAGAAGGACACTTTATGATCGACGAATACTGGCACTAACATAAACAAATGAAAAGAAGAAACTGAAAAGGTACACCATCACACTAAGTACACACTGGCTTGCTCTGTGCATTAGCGCATTCGCGTCATTCTGTACTAGTTTGTTACGCAAGAGGAGCTCAGTGTGAAGAGGAAGAAGAAAAGCTTTTCCCCCCATTTCATGGTCTTGTAGTCTTGAGATTTGTAGATCAGCTGGTCACTTTTGTCCACCTCATTGAACTGCCCATGGCATGTGGTCACACCTGTCATAGTGTGGGGGCTGACCTTGGTAGTGATGACATGGACTGGCTCCACATCCAGACTGAGCAGCAACATCACCTGACACAACAGCACAATAAATCATTACCTATCTAAAAGACATTTTTCTTTTTAGTTTACTGACCTATGTTTTTTTCCTGAAAATATAGAAATATGTAATTATTTTCATTGTCTTGACTTTCACAAGTGCGCGCATGCGCGCGTGCGCGCGTGCGTGCGTGCGTGTGTGTGTGTGTGTGTGTGTGTGTGTGTGTGTGTGTGTGTGTGGTGTGTGTGTGTGTGTGTGTGTGTTGTGTGTGTGTGTGTGTGTGTGTGTGTGTGTGTGTGTGTGTGTGTGAGAGAGAGAGAGAGAGAGAGAGAGAGAGAGAGAGAGAGAGAGAGAGAGAGAGAGAGAGTGTGTGTATGTGTGCGTGCGTGCGTGTGCGCGTGCGTGCGTGTATTTGCGCGCGCGCGCGCGTGTGTGTGTGTGTGTGTGTGTGTGTGTGTGTGTGTGTGTGTGTGTGTGTGTGTGTGTATGTGTGTGTGCGTGCGTGCGTGCGTGCGCGCGCGTGCGTGCGTGCGTGCGTGCGTGCGTGCGTGCGTGCGTGCGTGCGTGCGTGCGTGCGTGCGTGTGTGTGTGTGTGTGTGTGTGTGTGTGGTGTGTGTGTGTGTGTGTGTGTGTGTGTGTGTGTGTGTGTGTGAATGAGATGAAAGAAAAAATTAATAATATGATGATAACAATAAAATACCCACACCTTGCTGGAAAGTCTGGACACAACCACGTGGTGGCAAACGGTGCATTTTCAACAGGAAAAAAATGGAAGGGTGTGTCATTCTTGATGTGTGAGTAAACCATATTCACCAGTGGAACATGGCACAGCAGAAACAAATCGAAAATCCTGATGCTAGTCTTGCGTCATGAACCGCAATACCTCTCCTCTGTCATGCCAGGCACACGCTCACCTCTCTGCTCAGCCTGCACTACACGATTGCTATCAAAATCACCCTCTCTAATCTATCTCTCGGCTCAGATATCAATGCCACCAGATCGAGCTCAGAGCCCGAACTTATCTCACCTCCACTTTCAATAGGATCCTCATTACTGTCGTGAATGTCTTCCTCAATGTCCTAACCTTCAATCTGAATAATTCTAACACCACTTTTAACTTCGTCAAACGATGACTACGACGACTTCTCTCAGAGCTTGACTGTTTGTGATGAGATTTTATGTGCGAGCAAGATGTTATGCGTGTGTTCACACACGAAATCTCGGCTTATAGTCTCATTCAAAGGCCTATTTGGGATATGGCGTCAGAACGAATGTCAACTCCAAGGAAAAAAATCCCCCTGTATGAAAACGGCCTGGCAAAGATTCAAACTCATAACCCCAGGATCACCAAGATCACGAGTCGGGCGATCTACCACTGAACATGAACTTACTTACATGACCACGTGAATTCCGTGACTGTCATCTTTCTAACAAAATTAGCCTTAAATGAGTCTGCTTGTTCAAGTTATTTGAACGATAAGGGCTGTTCAGCCTACTACAAACGTTAACCAAACCTACGCTTGTGACATTTACAATTTTAATTAAAAACTGGAATTTGTCTTTTTCTTTCTAATAACCTATAACAATGCACTATTTGCATTTTTAAAAAAGGCTGCTTTCACCGTGACTCGTCCCGTCCTCGGGAATGGTTTTTCTGCAGGGATTTTTTTCTCTAAAAGTAGGCAAAACGAAGTCAAATAATTATTTGGGAAATGATAACAAACAGGACATGCACTGACCAATCCTTCTTGAACCATCTCATATTGGAAAAAAAGAAGAAAAAAAAGAGAAATCTCTAAAGGCAAACATGACACAAACACAGACTCAAATTCAGCTGGCTTACCAGTTCTTTTCCCCCAAGTGAATTTCTCTGCCATAATACCCCATCCCAGGGCATAACTGCCGCTCACCATTAGAAGCTTGACATTCACCCATGCCTTGTCATCAACCATGGACAGGCTCGATCGCCTCGTCATCACCCATTGAGAGTTCTACACATCTCGTCAATTGTTTACAGGCTCTCACGCCTCATTATCATTAATTATCACTCAGTCTCCATGCCTCGCTATCAACACTGAGAGGTCATATTCGTCAGTTATTAAAACACAGAAAGACAATATACAGATAAAGATTACAGTAAGCAGATGACCACGCCAATAGATATCTGCTCCCATAAAACCACAAATATCTACTTTGTTGTTACTTGTGTTCAATTATGTTTTCTCATTCATCGACTTTTACTCACATTTTCTTTTAAAAGTTCACTTTATCTCGTCAAAGGGAGGAACAATTGTTGGTTTTTACGTCATTTTGTTTTCAAAGAATTCACTCTCAAATCTTATTGTCATATAGAACTATTATCTTACCTGTTCTTTCAACTACCCTTTTGGGGAGAAAACAATTAGGCTGCATAATTTCTGCCCTTTGTGATCATAAACACTCTGAATTTTCCCCACTTCATGCTCCTTTGATGGGGAAAGATCAAGCCAGTTCATTTTCGGTTAATCACAAGACTGCTTTTTAACTATCCCAGATTTGGGTGTGGCGTGGAGTTTTGTTTTATTATTAAGCAATCTCCCGCCTATGGCGAGAAATCACTCAGATTAAAAAAGAAATGTCTTCCACCAGGGAGGGAGGTCACGTCAAGATTTGTTTGTTTGTTTGTTTGCTTGTTAATTTTTTTTTGCTTTTTTTTTTGTTTTTTTTTTTTGTGTGTGTGTGTGTGGTGTGTGTGTGTGTGTGTGTGTGTGTGTGTGTGTGTGTGTGTGTGTGTGTGTGTGTGTGTGTGTGTGTGTGTGTGTTCCTTTAATCTTCCACTCATGTTGATAGATCATGTGTGGGTCATCAGATGTCATGAAGTGGGTTAATTACATTTATCTTGTTTTCAACTAATGATATGGGGGCATGTTCTGGCCCGTTCTCGCGCATAAAAACTAGGGGTCACCATTGTCATGGACTTATATAGCACAAGGGATTCACTTAGAGAAGAACTGAAGTAAATATCTTGTCCAGATACTACATAAGGAGAAAGGTAAATAATTTACTTAAGGACTTCTGTCTCCTGAAACAAATACATTTGGAAAACAATGAAAGACAGATAATGAACCAAGTTTGCTAAACACAAAATTAAAAAGAAACACAGACACAGTATAGCAAACACCACCCGTAGTGTGTAACCGTCGTCATCTTTCAACTGCAAACTTGGGTTGCTTCACGCATACTGGGAATTGTCAGCGTCTGTCTCTTCACAGCCGAATTCAAAATCACTCACATACTTGTGGGAACACGCGCATTCCGTGCCTGTCACCTTTCTAACAAAATCAACTTCAAATTCTTCTGCCTAAGTTATTTGCACGATAAGGGTTGTTCAACCTACCACAAACGTCACGCAGATTTACGTTTGTAACATTTACAATTTCAATTTCTAATGCAAAACTGGATTTGTTCCCCTTTTTGCTTCCTGATAATCTTTCATGATACATTATTTACATAAAATCCTTTGCCTTCAGACATGACAGTCGTGTCTTGAGTTGTGCTAAGTTGGGTTTGGTCGCATTACATTTTGTTGCCCTAAATGGAAGTATGTCAGATTTTGTCGTATAACATTTTGCGACACTTTGGGCTGTCTTATTGTGATTTTACGTGTGCTGTGTCATTTTGTGTTGTGGTATGCCTGCCCTTCAGCGTTGTCCTGCGTTCTGTTGTATCGTGTGATGTTGCGCTGCATTGGTTGTATGTCATTGATTACATTCGGTTGTGTGTTGTCTTATGTTGCAATGTAAAAATTGTCTTGTGCCGCACTGTATTACAATGTGTTGCATGTGCTCTGTTGTGCTAAGTTGCATTGTGTCATTACGTTGTGCCACAATAAGTTGTGTTTCAGTCTTGTGTTGTGGTATGTTCAGCTGTTACATTTCTTTGTGGTGTGTTCTGTAGCCTTACGAAGTGTGTGTAGACGTTTCACCTTTTGCTAAGCCTTTCCATGCTGTAATGCGTTTCTTTGATTTGCATTAATTTTCTTTTGTGTTGCATTCTACTGCGTTGTGTTAGGTCGTGTCACATTTTGTTGTGTGATGTGGTGTGGTATGGTGTATGGTGCGGTGATGTGTAGTGTGGTGCGATATGGTACAGTGTGGTGTGGTGCGGTGTGATGTGGTGTGGTATGGCGAAAGGTATGGTGTTGCGTGGTATGTGGTGTGGTGTATGGCATGGTATGTTGTGTGGTATGTGTATGGTATGCTGTGTGGTGTTGTGTGGTGTGGTGTAGTATGACATTGTGTTGTGTTGCGTGGTGTGGTGTGGTGGAGTGTGGTATGTGTGGTGTGGTGTAGTGCAGTGTGGTATGTATGGTGTGGTGCGGTGTAGTATGGTGTGGTATGGTGTTGAGTGGTGTGGTGGGCAGCTGAAAGAGTGATGATTACAGGTGTCCTCTCCAAAGAACAGTATGGACATGACCTTAGCTGTTTGGGGGGCTGGGACCATAGATGCGGCAATACTGAAATATGGACTGACAAAGATTTGGCCAGGAAACACAAATCTCAAGAGAACCTTTTGATAGATTATACACAGTGATGACAAGGCGTGATATTACTATGATTTACACACAGGACTGTAGAACAAGGCTATGCTTAGCGACTGCATGAGCATGGCACAAGCAACAGTGCAGGATTCTATCACATACTGTAAACCTCACTGTGGCTTCACCAACAAGGGAAACGTACCCGAGGCAGCGGCCTCAAACCAGCTTTTGAGAAGGGGGTCTCTTTCCACCATTGTAAGCCAGTGGATTCCATCCCACCGTGGTATCACTGGGAGTGAGAAGGCTAATGCTCTGTTTAAGGCTGACAGCAATATGAAACAGTTCAGCCACGCAGCGACCTAGTGGTGCAGACAGTGGCGTTGATCCAATTCAGAGCTCCAGAGATACCAACACATGATTCTCTGCAGACTCAGAACTGGCCACTGCTGACTGCTGAGCCACCTCAGCCGATTTAAGATTGCCCATAAAGACGAATGAATGTCCGTGTGGTACTGGATGTCACACCCTCCAACATTCTCCAACATTGTCCAACCCACTATGCTCTACGGCGTCAAACCTGGCTAGAGGGTGCAGAACTGCAGATGCAGCTTTGGGGCAGCCATCAAGACCTCTAGAAGACTGTTGGATTCATCGTGGTGACTGGACACAACCGAAATAAAATCGACCGCAGAAGAAGAAGAAGAAGAAAAAGATCTTCCACCTGAAGAGAAAATAATCTGGCTCAGTCACATTAAGGTCAGGCAGTAAAGGGGTTGACAGGGGTTTGTGTTCCTGTTTTTTTTTTTCTTTTCTCCCTGTCACCTTCCTAAACTAAGTAACCAGACCAACAGCCTGGCACAAAGGAGGTTGAAGGACATTTGCGACAGCAGGAAGGTTATCTAAAAGAAGATCAGCCACTGGTTCGTCGATGACACTGTGCGTGTTCATACCTGGACAGAAGAGTACTAAATCCACCTTTGCCAGAGGGAAGACGTCCACTTTGCCCACCGTACGTGATGCGTCTGTGGGTTTCTCTGTCCGTTGCTCGTCGTGTACAGATGATTTTTTTTTTCAATGGACTGCCGTGGTTTATCTGGTATCTCTGTGCACTGTAACACGCTGGTCACTGACACCTCCTTCGCGAAGTGCTCACGGATCCAGCTGCTTTGTGACTCTAACAGAAATCAATACCTTGCTTACCAAAGACTTCTCACGAGGTTCAACAGATGGACATTGTGACTGGCAGGGACCCATACCACCACACTTACCACCACATTCCGCATGCCGCGATGAACCTGTCTTGGCACCCTGATGTTTTGGTCCACTGGGTCTCTGATTCTTCACATGACCTCTGTGGAAAAAAAACAGGGGTGAGAGGATAAGAGAGAAGAAGGGGGAGAGAGAGAGGGGAGACGAAAGGGGAAAGAGGAGTGCATAGGCCTGAGTAATTCCTCTGAGCTGGAACGACAAGTGAGCGCGTCGAGGATCACCTCGTGAGAGAGAATTGCCACGCACATTTTTTCTGAACTGGCTGTCGGGGGCAGAGTGGATCTGACCACAGTTCACTGGCCAACACTTGCAGAGAACAGTGACTTATCGTCCTTCCTGGTTACTGGTTAGTGAGAACAAACTTTTCTGTGTATATACTCAACATCACATTTCAGGCAAAATCTCATAGAAGATGATATCCTACTATTCTGGGACATTTTCGAACAACTGCTCCCACATAATGTGGTCATGTAGTACGTTATGGTCTTTTCTGATGTTTGAATTTGTGAGTCTGTAGCTTTTTGTGTGCAATTGTGTTTATTGCTCTACATAGGGGTGCTGTGGTTTAAGCATCCATAACCATTTAACTGAAGTACCCTCTTTTCGGTTTGTCAACTTCATTTGAAACGAAGTTGCTCTGATCATTTTATTTGTCGATCAAATTTGCTTCCTTGAGTTGGACACAAAGAATACGTTCTTGAAGCAATTCTGGTGTTCACCCCGAGTTCATCTGGCGAAGCTTAACTTTTTTTATGTAGCTGTGCGTTGTAAATGTATTTATAAGTCTCCGCCGATAAACGTAGATTAACGAATCACAAGATAAAACACGACGCGTTTCGACCCCTTAGGACTTCTTCAGGCAAAAAAACACAACATTCAGGACAACGCAAATGAACGAGCAATAACTCATCTTCACCCAATTCGGCGCAAGATGGACGTTGACAATGATCACTAATACTAATACTTCACTGAACGCCCATCTTGCACGAAACTGGATGAAGAGAAGTGATTGCTCGTTTATTTTCGTTGTCCTGAGTGTTGTGTATTTTGCCTGAAGAAAACCTAAGAGGTCGAAACGCGTCGTGTTTTGTCTTATAATTCGTTTCTCTACATTTTGATTTATGAATGCATACAGCAAGGCCAGTATGCTGGGGGTAGTCATTCTATTTTGTGGTCAGGAAGATTGGTAAGATAATATGTGATGCGAGAGTGTAATCTTGTTTCACATACACTGAACACTTGTACTGGATGAGGTGGCTGTTTCAAAAGTAAAGAAGTTTAAATGAAAACATTGAAATGTGCATCCTTCAGTCCTGGAATGGCGGAGCGTGTGAAGGCATCGGTGGTAAAGGAGTAGTGAGACCAAACCCAGTAGGAAGACGGAAGTATACGGCGAAAAGACACAGACGATGATAGGCAGATCAATAAACCAGTGAAATAGGTAATAACAGGTAACGTAAGTGGATGGAGCACACCGATGATAAACACGCAGAAACATAGGTAAATTATTAAGCTTAAAAGACACAGACAACAGACTATAGTTTAAACAATCAATAAGCAAGTAGAACGCTAAACAACAAGGAAGGTCAGTGGAAGGAGCACAATGACGAACACACAAAAAGATAAGCACATTGTCAAGGTTAAAACAGTGAATGACCATGATACAAATAGAGGTAAATGTCTATAGAGGTACAGATTTGGAAGGTGCTATAAGTTTAATTCACTCCAAAGCATACCTAAGGTATGTGTAGATTAAGAAAAGAAAAGAAATAATGATTTTGTTTTTCAAAGCATAAATCACAAATAGATTGTAGCTGTATGAAATTAATCCTGGTCCCAATGTTAAGAGTTCGACCAAAATTCCCACAGTTCACAAAATGACAGCATCTGCACCAGCCG